>CABFOW010004918.1:31679-49376 GCA_902141385.1 Timema californicum | reverse complement strand
AATGTGTTGTCGAGTGATTGGCTACACTGGGATATACACGCCAGTGTGAAGGACAGTGGGTGTGGACATAAAATTGTATCAGCCATGAAAGTGAACAAGTCTCTTCAGTACGTAGTGTAAAACTAAAACTATAGCATGTTATCAAGTTTATAGTATGTTCAAAGTAGCCTCCAGGATTGTCTAGAATATAACAATTGTGATGCATGGAAATAAATAAAACAATAAAAATATTTTGAATTAATTAATTTTATTAGGTCTGTCGAGTAGTTTCTTTTACAATTCACAAGAATGACAAAACAGTTTCAAGCTAGCAGTTCATTGTATTGTATGTCCGTGCAACATGCTAAGGGATGACATTCGGGGCCAATAGAGTAATGACAATATTACAGCAATGAATTGTACCAACCATTATTATATTTTGTATCTTTATCAGCCGGTATAGTAATATTACGGTATGTTAATCACTGATTTTTGTTCACACTGCACATCAGATTTATAATTACATCCAACCATATATATTTATCAGCTTTTCTCCTTCTATTTTAAAACTCAGATGGAAACTAAAACATTTTTAAATAATTTGAGCATGCACATTTATTTTGAGTCAAAGTTAGAAGTAAATAATAATTTTTAGAAAGTTCCATAGTAACTCAATGGGAAATCCACAAGATTTCTCATGACTGTATTAAAAAATAATCAAACTACTCAAATAAATAGTGCATATAAGATTAATAAACCAACATTTAGAAGTTGCAGGTATTTACTATTTAGAATAGTATTATTAATGTTATAAGCTGTTTATATGTATATTATTAAAAGTGATTTAGTAATACTATATCCTCATATAAACATCAAACAATTTGAGACTAGCTTCTTCTTGAAGTTAATAATGGTAACCCTGGAGTAGGTAAAGAGGGCCAGAAATATTAAAGGAGTAACAACTAGAAATAATTATATTTGCTATAAAGTGTGGCGAGTCTCAACAGAAGAAAGGAAATAATTTTTTTTTAACTGCGCAGGAAGCATTTATGTAAGTTTTATCACCTTCGGAATGGTTTTTAAAATTACAATAGTTTATAAACCTTTGTTAGTTTTTCTTAACTGTCCAGGAGAAGGTTTGGGATCACTTTCTCTCATAGTCTACCCTGTCGTTTTGCCACTAGTCATTTGTTTTAAAACCATTATCCATAACACTATTTAGCTGTCAAATCCCGTTTTGTTATGTAGGCTAATATTAAGAGACATTTCTTAATTGTGCTTTCACTGGAAAGTGCAGTTTTTGCATTCAAGTCACTTTGAAGCAACATCAACAAATTTGCATAATGTGCCCTTGAAGTTTGAGTGAGCTTAATGCTTTTAATAGCCAAAGTTTGATCAATTAGTATGTTTTCAAATTTATTTGAAAAGTGATTTATTTTTTACTTTTTTATGGTTTTTGGGCACAAATTTGTATTACAGGACTAGGTAGGACCTGGCTAAGAACAATCTTCAAATGTAGCCCTACATCCCCCTAAAATTTTATGATAATCGATATAGTGGTTTCTTAAGATTTGTGGTATCAAACTGAGGCTACATACCCAGCCAAGCACCAAGTACAAAAATTATCTTTCCAACCTTGGCAAGTCGAATAAAAGGTAAAATATTATGTAAGCAAAAACACTTAGTTGTTGATAAAGATAAAGAAAACAGCAAAGTTGAAACCTAATTGATAGTCATTGTGAGTTGTCCTTAGCAATAAAACTGAGGCACACACATACTTTATAAAATTTACGACTATTAAACGTAGGAAATCTCAGCTCTCAATTGTCTTGAGCCAAAAGTAATTTCATAACAAACCAGTACATCATACACGTCCCTAGCAAGTGTTGATTTTTTCCTTGAGTTCAGTCATTACAGACCAATTTTTAAGGTTCAGGTTGGAACAACTAAAAACGCAAATAGTTCATCACACTTTATAGCCTACATTTACATTAAATCCACAACTCTTAAAAATAAGCACAGCAACTTAAAACTATTTTGTCAATCCAAATTGAGATTTTTTTTCATTCAAAACCTTTAAAAAAAACTCCTCTTATATTTATTCTCGTTTTACATTAAAAAAAATACTTTCATTCCATAGTACATTAATGATTAATATTTAAAATAAATACTTTAGACAGGTATGTGTTTATATTATCTACACTATACAATAGTTACAAATTAAAGCGATTAAACATAAATAGATGCAGTAATTACTGCACTAAATAACAAATTTATGTTCTGTGTATCCATTGTCCATGTTTTCAAACTCAACATTACACACATTATGACTCGCAAGATCCTCATACATAGAAAAGTTAAGACACAAATATAGTCTACCTATATTTTTTGAGAATTTTTTTCTAGGCCTGATGGCTTATTAAATATAAATTAAAGTGCAAGGAACTATAAAATTGTTAAAATCATGCTTTAAAGCATTAAATAAAATCATATTCTTCTAGGTAATATTGATGTCATGCTGGGTCATATAAAAAATGTAATTTGAACCAAATTGTGTATGGTTTTTTTATTATAAAATAAGATAATAATTTCAGTGTCAATATTTATTGTTGGCTCAATTTATTTTACATTAAAATGAACATAAATGCCAATTTTTTTTTTAAATTATAGGTCAATGCTGAGTGATCAAAAAGTACCTCCGCAGTAATATCTACATTCAATATTCCCTTTTTTTTTTTACAAACATTACATATACCCTACTGGTTAAAGTGCTGTCCACCCTTTCCTTGTAGACACACCTGGAAAGCCTAGAAAGTCGTGGACATTTTAAAAAGTCACTGGAATTTAAAAAAATGTTTGCTTTAATTCTCAAAGTATGGAGTAGAAGGCTACATAGTGTAAACTGTTAATTATATCTAATACATTAATGTGATTTCTTGAAGTGCACTGACAAATTTTCCTATAATAATTCGTGTGTCAAGAATTTAATAGAAAATAGTTAACACAACAAGATACTTGTTTATAGCTTTGTATGTATAAATACTATAAGAATGCACATTTTTTTGTCCAGGAAATCTCAAAAACTCGGTGAATTTTCAAATTTAAAAAATATAATAACTGTGTCTTGGCAAAAAGTGATAAATATTTTAATGTAAAATGTTCACCAATGTTTACTGGGTGTGACTTTTTAATCGTTCTGTTTGTAAAAGAAGGAAAACAAATGCATCTGTTGACAAATTTGATATTCTCAAATTTAACAATGATTAGATGTTTGTTTTATTATACTTGTCTTGCATTGATTAATAATTAAAAGAGATAAATATATAAAGTATGTTGTGGGATCAAAACACTGAACAAAATCTAAAAACCAAAATCAAATGTAAATTGATGATGGGTTGGTTCAAAAATGTTTCCAGTTCTTGGATTTAAATTACACTAAATCACATAAACTAATTTAAAGCAATTTTTTTTATCTGTTGTTTATATCATTCTGTTTTATGATGAGTTACAAAAGTCATCCTGGAGGTGCAAATAGTTGGTGTATCTAAAATTAAAGAAAACTGTTTTTATGTCAACTATGACATTATTTATATTTTATTGAGATTATTTTTAATTGAATTAACTAAGAACGGAGAGCAAACTTTCTTGGGACTGAAATTGGTTGGATACAAAAATTACTTTAGATTAGTTTCTGGCAACATTTTTGGACCAACCCATCATCAATTTTTATACATATATTTGATATTGATTGTTGTTTTAAGTAAAAAAAGTTAAAAAAATATATATATTTTAATAAAGGCAAAAAAATAATCTTAATACAAATAGAAAATGGTATAAATAGTTTTTAATTTTCCGTGTATACAACTTTCACATTTTATTTGGTTTTAAAATCTGAGTTCTTTTCTAGAACATATGACAATAGTTAGCAGCAGTCAGTGGTATTACTTTGACAACTAATAAAGATAGTACCAGTTCAGGTTAACATTTTGGGATTGAAGAGTAAAATGACCAAGTTCAATATGGTATTAGAATGTGTTCACAAGAATCCTTAATAACAAAATGTTGGGACAGGTTCATCTATATGAACAATTAATATGGTCATAATAATTGTTGATAAATAATTTGCTTATGCAGTACTGGTACAAAAATAAAGACTACATTACATTGTTTGTGAATTGTGTGTGTGTGTGTGTTTAAAAGGGGGGCGGGGGGGGCGCATGCAAGCTGAAATATAATTTATTTCAATACAAAACAAAAACAAGGTTGATACATATTTGAAAAACAGCGATTTGCAAAATATTTTTAAAAATATAACATAATGTAAACTATTAGTTTTTGTTTAATTTAGTATATTTTGTGAAAAGCAATGACATATTTTTATTTAGTGGTTCAAATCCTGTCATTCATAGATAGTGATTATTTTCCCTCTAAAGATGTAAATGCTCATGTGTGTTCAGGGGCGGCTGCACAGGGCACCAGCTAGAGCCAAACAGAGCACCAACCTAACCTAATGTAACCTGGGCATTATAGTAGAGTTACTAAGCATAACAATGCTCACTTTTTGATACTAATGTGAAATTTTACATATTAGTATAGTTACTTATGGTGAGTTCCAAAATAGTTATTTTACGTTTGCCATCTTGAAAAAACGTTTATTTGCAATTATAATGTAAACCATTAATTTTGGCAAAGTGTTAGTTAGAATTTTAAAAAAGGAGAGGAGAATATTGTCTACAAAACTTGTTCTGATCGTTTTCTTTTCAATTGAAACAATTTTCGCACACTCTCGCAGAGAAAAGTTTGGAATATCATTACCATTTGTTCAGTTTCCCTTCAGGTTATTTTCCTATCACCCCCGGATTACTTTAGGTTTGGAGTTGTTAGGTTTGGGGATTATCTTCATATTTTCTTTGAGTCCATTTGCTGTGGGAAACCTGTTAGGTGACAGCTAGCAGAAGATGTAAAAACTTTTAAAAGAAAAAAGAAAAAATTATTTTCTTTATTTGCGAAATTGTTGACTGCTGAACGAGACAGCAGCTCTACACATGGTCTTGTAGACCATATGGTTTGGAAAATGGATACATGAGAGTAGATATGTTAACTTTTACTAGCTGTCGGTTACCATCACTCCTACAGCGAATGGACTATATTATGACCCAGTTATATAGCGGAGCAACAAAAAGCAATCCCACCCAGGTGCAAAATTTATCTCAGGACACTCCTGTGTGTTCGTCACAAAATCAACAAAATTTGACAAGTCTTACTCAGAACCAACTGATAGGCCAATTCAATTTGATATTTACTTTGTATGGTTATACTAATGGTCTTAATTTATAGAATATGTTGCATCAAGTTATAGATTAACTCAAAAGTTGTATTCTCAGTTATTCAACCATAATTGCAAGACTCGACATTGATTAATTTTTTTTTTAAATCTGCTTTGATATCTTAAATAGACTGAAACTCAAGTATGACTTGACTAGAAAATTTTTGATTACTCCATGTGATGAGGATATCACAAACCATAACCTTCTCACATACCTGCAATTTGTTTCATAAGAACACACCTAAACTTTAAACTTACAATGGTGATAGGTCCCTTCCTACAGAGGTAGATAATACATTACTAATAAATAGTGCACACCATTTCAGTCAGGCAAATTTCATAAATTTTTCCCTTTAATCAAATTATTTATAATACAATCATAGCTCAGCTAAAACACTTCTTCCTCCTGTTAAATTGAAAGTGAACTTGACTCATTATTTTCCACGCGTATTATGTATATTTACACATGTTGAAAAATATTTGTTTCAAGCAGATGTAAAAATAAGTACACTGCCATTCTCACGACTAGGTTGAACTCTTTTGTAAAAGAGTGGGATACAATATTGATGATTATTTTCCTATAATTTCTGATCACACTTCACAAAATTAACAAGTCAGTTGACTAAACGTTAAGAGAATTTATATACATTTAAATGCTGTGTGTGTGACATCACTGAACAATCAATGAGATTAAATACAGACATTATGTAACATTGTTTAACTAAAAAAAGAGCATTACTTTCCAAAGAGCACTAAGTTTCACATCAGATCTTCAGGTATAGCTACTGTGTGATATAAACAAACACTTCAAAATTATGTTGACTAAATACTGTAAAAACTTCTTTAAGATGATAACAATACTAGCCTACCGTTGATTGGCCAAGTTTTTACGATTTAACCATACCATTGTCATAATAATCTGAAGCTTGTCCCAGCTCTTGATACAATTCAAAGGCCTACATCATACAAGTACAGGGGTTTCCTGGTAATGATGATAATGATGATGGACATGTTCGTGAACATGATGATGTTCGTGTCTCTCTGCTGACGACAATGTCGGACTAGTAGGAGTTTCTTCACTCTTTGGAGCACCCGGACTTTGAGGTTGACTGGGAGCTTTAGTCGGCGATGTGGGGGGAGACTTGGCACTTCCGCTGATGTTCTTGGCATTGAGCTTCGCAGTGGTGTTAAGTGTGGAGGAAAATTCCTGCTCTAACCAGCGTACCACTTGAGCCATAGCTCGCGCTTGATCCTGTTCGCGATTGCGGTGCTTAAGGTGGTGTGGAGACGAAGAATGTCCAACAACTATTGAGGGAAATTTGCGGTCATGCCGATGTTCATAACCAAATTCAGCTTCGTGGGACTTTGAGCGTGCATGGTGAACATACAGTCTTGTTGGTTGGTGTGCTAACGGATCAACATAGGAATGATGATGGTTGGAGTCTAGGAGATGATACCGGAATGCCCCTGAAAGATCATGAGAGCGTGATCGATGGTGGCCTCTACTTCGACAGGGTTGGTGATGGTAGCCAATGGAGGCGTGCTTGTTGGATGTACAGACCACAGCACCTAGGAACTTGTCATAACGACAGTCAGGACTGTGGGTGTCTACTCCGGCCAGATCCAAGTACCTAGAGTCAGGACAGTCGCCGGTGCTAAGGTAATGCAGCTTGTGTCGAGATCTAGTTTGGCGAGGCTCAACTCTATCGACGCAGGGTTTTCTGTGACAAAATAACACAAATTATGGTTCTAATACATTATTTTAGACAACTACATAGTATTATTACAAAAGTCACGTTTTAAATGGTTTTAGTAACCATCATTAAAGGTTAAAGAAACTGAACATTTGTATTCTAATGTTAGTTGTAAGAGTTTGTAACACAAATATTTTAGTGAAAATGTGTAACAGCTCTATTTTATTGTAATATTACATAGTTTTAGAATGCCATACAAGCATTGGATGATAAACTTTTCTTTGAACCAACTAGTTAGGTTTAATTGATATATTTACCTTTTTATTTCAAATAAGAGATTTCAAAACTTTGTGAAATATTTTAAAACTTGTGATTACTTTTCAAGGTATTTGTCTACTTTTTATTAATAATTACATAATTTGTTTTTATGGTTTCTCACTCCTTAAGGCATGATAACATCAATCTGTATAATATAAAACATAAAGAAAGAGAGAGAGTGTGTGTGTGTGTTTGTCCAGAAAAAGAAATGCCACATCTACCCGGAAAGCTGAAATTTGGCAGGAAGATAGAGAGATATCCCCAAACAACCAGAAAAATCTGAAATGGGAAATTTAAAAATGGAGCTATGAAAAATGGGAGGTTATTATTAAAAAAAACTGTTTAGATGAGGTTTAGAAAAAAATTAGGAAGGCCGAGAAAAAGACAACTGTGGCTAGATAGAAAAATCTTAAAATTTGAAATTTCTTAGAGTGTGTTGGCAAAAGCAGGGGAGGACGAGATAGAAAATGTAAATTTACCAGTAATGTAGAGGGGAACACTCATATTAACCATAAAATCGTACTCCAATTTTTGTTTTAAGGGGAGGTGCGGGGTGTTGTGAGGGGGTGGCAATAGACATAAAATATAGCTTTTAGATGTGGTAAGAAATTGAAATTTGCCAGGCAGGTAGAAGGACCACTCCAGAGAATTAATTTAGTCTTAAAATTGGAAATTTAAGAGTGGAAGTTGGTGAAAGTGGTAGAAAATTTAAGCAGGCAGTTATAAGGAGCACTCCAAATAACCAGTTTATTATGAGCTTAGAGTACAAAAACATTGTCTGCCTGTTTTAAGTAAACATAATGAAACATGCTAAACAGAAGAGGCAAACAAATCATGTTAGATTTCATGAAGAAAAATAATATCTATGGTGGAGAAGAAAACCTCATACATGATGTAATCAAGTCAGTGACCACAGTCAATCAAACAGAAGACACAGTTGCAAATGTTTCTACTGAGCCAAAGACACCCTCCATTATTGGAAAGCAGGTTGCTAAAATCTCGCGAGGGGTAGTCTGCCTTACTTGATTGTCAAGAAAAGTGTGAAGTCAAAACAAACTCAGATAACAAGTTATTAGACATTGGAAATTTTGTAGGTGCTATAATTGACAATATGACGAAAGAAAAATTGTTGAAGACACCTTCCCCTAGCTACAATTTTTTTTAATTGAATCATAAAGGCGTTCAAAATTTAAAATCGAATAGCTAAAATCAATTCCTTGGCTTTCCTTCTCTGCAAAGGCAAAGGTTGCATTTTGCCAAAGATACATAATTTTTGCCCCAGAATTTGCTGGAAAAGGTGGCAACCAGAAGTTGCATGCTCTTGTAGAAAAGCCTTTTATTATGTGGAAAGAAGTATTGGAAGTTTTCCGACCTGACGAAAATGTGAAGTATCATAAAAAAAACTATCAATTTGTGTGTGTATGTTATGTGTAAGATGTAATCCGGGAATACTTTATAAATTTTAAAGCGGTTTTTGATGTTACAGGCCAAAGTTTGGCAGACATGATCCTAAATAGAATTTATATTTTGAGCTTAGATCCCAATGACTAATTGGCCAGGGATATGATGGAGCCGTCGCAATGAGTGGGCATTTGAATGCATAAATGCAAAATATCTAAAAGCTGTATGTGTAAACTAGCACACTCCTTCAACTTAGGGAAAGACAAGTCCTGGAGTGTGCCTTCAGCTCAAAATTGCTTAGGAACTGTTCCTAATAGGTACATTTTTAAAGTCCTCGCCACAAAGGATTTAAGTGCATAAGAGAATATTGGCACAAGATATTCCATCAACAAGCCACAAAGGACTGCTTCCACTTTGTGACACACGTTGGATGCAAAACATGATTCACTTTTTTGATTTCAATATACGTTCCAGTTGTGCATGCCCTTAAAGAAATTGTGACATCATTTACCCCAGAAAGTGCTCAAAAAGCTCATTAACTTGTGAGTTGTATCAAGAGGACAATTTTTTCTGGATTTGAAGTTGACAATACAAACTTTCCCGTACACAGGTTTCTTTGTAAGACCCTTCAGAAGGTCAATATTGATCTAGGTGAATGTTCCTCAAATAGTGAACACTTACTAGCCCAGTTAGAAACACTTTGTGAGAATGCTCTAAGTGAAATTGATTCTCTATTTGATGATGCTGAGACAATGCTTCAGGTCATACTGTAGATGGAGAAATTATTTCAATTCCAAAACACACTGGAAGATAGATGGAAACGGAGAACATGCCAGCAACAACATCAAGAAAGCATTTCAGATGCCCAATTTAAATCCCTTTTATAGACTACATGATTTCCAAGCTGAGGACTCATTTTCCAAAATACAAAAGCCTGTTTTTGGCCTTCCATGAAATTAATCCCAAGCCTTTCATATATGTTGATTTAATTTATAATGATATTCTGGGTTGTGTTGTTCTTTATAAAGACATTCATCCTGAAGCATTGACTTTTCCAGCAGAATTCTCAATCTGGAAGAAAAAATGGAGAAAATCTTAACCAGCTTAAGGCCTACAACTGCCATAGGAACCTTTTTTTTTAGTACGACGAGGATTTATTCCCTAATTTAAAAATCCTTAGCAACACTTCCGATTTCAACGACATGACCGAAACACTTTTATTTTTTAACTGTAAGGAGGCTAAAGACGTACCTTCGGAGTTCAACAGGGGAAGCCCGATTGACAGGCCTAGCGCTCATGTCTGTTCACCATGAGATAATTATTGATCTACATGACACGATTATATGTTTCATGAAACAAGGGCCTCGCCAAGATAACTTTGTTTTGCAATATTTTTTTATCTGATAAAATATTAATTCTTTCATTATAATATATACTGTTATTTTATTATTTGATTCCCCCCTCCAATCAAACATTAACATAAATCCTAGACACGTGCCTGCAAGTATGTATCTTGTGTATAATTGAGTATTTGAGAGTGGGTCTAACCTGGAGGTTTGAAAACTCAGGTTGTTCTTCTCCATGTTGGCCTGTATGATCTGCAACAATTCTTCCCTCTGCAAGGAACTAGATTGTGGTTTCTTGTTCCGGTGGCGTAGTAGCACTGGCTGTGATGGTGCCTGACTCTCCCCCCCAGTGCAATGAGGATGCCTGTGGCCCGCTGAGCTATGCTGCTGGTACCCTCTTGGGTGTCTACCACTACTGCTGCAAAAACACAAGCATTGTGACAGCCTCGCATTACTAAGGGATTTATATGTCATTTACCTAAACAAGTACTTCATTTTATGTTATGTTCAGGCTGGAAAATATTTTATTTGCTTCCTAGGCACATCAGTGAATGGGGAGGAGGTATGAAAGCGAGGCACTAGCATCTCCCCTTCCAAGACCACAAATAGTGATAATAAAAGCTCAAAACGTGTTAAAAATGACATTAGCAAACTACTAGTGAGGTATTAGTTAGTATTCAATGTAGAAATGGGCACTTAGAATCCTCAAATACAGCAATTTGAGATTTGAAATAATTTTAGATCTGAGATTAAATATAAAAAAATATACAAATTGGATTTTTTAGAGCTATTATGATGCTTGCTAGTGACTTATCCACTTTTTATTCTAGGAAAAACCTAACAACTAGAGCCTAGACTATTAACTTACCATTAATGTGAACGAAATTGAGATGGTATCAGATTTTCTATGATTCTGATTTGGGGTTCATAATGTAAAATTAAGATTAGGATTATTAAAAAAAAAGTAGACTCATGCCATCACTAAATGAATGAGCGATAAAGGTGTAGCTTGCTCTAAGGTGCTTCACTAATACTAAATTATATTCATGTTTACTATTTTTTCTTAATTCCTTTGGATTTAAGATAGCAATACAGTAGGCTACTATAGATTTTTTAAATTTAGTTTTTTAATTTTGAAATAATTGTTTAGAGTTAGCAGGACTACACAATAAATGACGGTGGGAATACGAGTTTAGGCCTTTATATGTGTTGGCAAGTGAAAAATAGGCTATGATTCGCTTCACGGCAGTGGTCTGGAAACCTAACCTATCATATTAGCAAGGTATGCCTTTAGAATAAATCATTTTAAGTTCAGGCTTATGACTTGTCACTCAAAATGTACCTATAATGTGAAATTTCCCTCAGCAAACCCCTCTGAATGGCTGCTTCTTCGTTATAGTGGATAGTTTAAATTTCCTTGGCAAAATTACATGGGCTGTTACTGTGAAACAAATTCCTAATAGCGGACTTTCTCAATAACGGACATGAACACTACTAAAAACACATATTCTGAAGAATTCAAGGCTTTAAATTATAATTGGTGTAGTAGTCCTGGATAAACAAGGCACCAGGTTGGAATAAGAAAAATAGTAGACCAAAGCAGTGAATTTATTATTGTTGTTATTATTATTATTATTATTATTATTATTATTTTTAAAACTATTATCAATATTTTTCTTATTATTTTTAAAACTATTTTTTTAACTGTTTTAATTTCTTTTACTTAATTTGTTTTTTATTAAAATGACACCTCTATGACACCCCTTTACTAGAATGTGGAATGTCCTAATCCGCCTCCCCCTTTGCTTTGCCCACTCTGTGCCAATACATGCAAAACAAATTAGATATATTTTTACATATTCTACAATAAGTTCATGCTATTGAGGACACATTAAAAAGATTTTTTTCATTGTTTGTGATATTTAATATTTAATTTCAATCAAATATAGAAAAACATTTTTCATTTCTTTATTTATTGTAGTTCTTATGTAAATTATGAGTGTAGAAAGTTAATTTAAACTTGTGGCCTTGTCACCTATTAGTAATAATTTCCTCTCTTCATTTACTACTATGGGGTATTCTATTTAGTCAAACATTCATTTAAATTAGGCCCACCGGCACCCAAGTACAAGAAAGTAGTGTAGATTTTAGAGTATGTGGAGAAAATGTTTGTTAAGACTGTGGTAGATGATGGTTAACCATTCTAAAATAACTACAATATTGCATGTACTCTAAGATACCCTGAATGTGTGACTGCTCTAACAGGCCTTGTGTATATTATGCATCACAAGGTCTTATCACATCCAGGTTTGGTACCAAATCTTTGTTTCAAAACTATGTTTATAAACATTTTAAAGAAAGAAGCTAAGAAAATACCAGGGCGCCACCTTCGACCACCCTGGTTTGACTGCAGCACTGATTATAATTCTGTCTTAAATGCCCTAGAAGAGATTGTAAAAAGCTAGTCACAAGATGGAGAAACTAAAACAACTGCACATTCTTTAATGAAAAGAAATATGTATAACTAGAGATTGCTTTGAAATGTTTAATATGTAATAGAATTTTAGGATGGCTTGGAAATATAAGTGTAAAAGTAAAATATTCAGAAATAAATCTTGGCCAGTCCGTCATTACATTCATACACACTTGATTTGATAAATTATTCACAGTTCATTGTTTTGAATCAGAGTTACCATGGCATTTAAAAGTTCAAAGAAAATTTATTGATGAATTGAAAATGATAATCAAGAGATATACTCTAATGGAAGAAATGGAAGAGAAAAGTCCAAAATTGAAACCTATTTTGTAATCTTGTAAAACTTAATGCAAAGCTTGAAGGAAGAATTCACTTACACTTAAGTTTGCAACAAATTAAAATTTTTAACAAAAAAAACAAGTATCTAAGGAATAAATAGATAACAGTAAATAGAAAAGAATGTAATGAATAAATTCATCAAAACATATGTTAATGAAACTGAACCAATGCTGGCAGATGAATGGCTGTGCAACCTAGAGCTGTAGATGCAAGTTTGGTAATTTTGATTTTGTAGAACTTTTGATAAAATTGTAAATATACTGTGATTTGGAAACATAATTTATTTGTATTAATTTTACTATGCTGTTATTGTTGTTTTCTGTTTGATTACTAAAATAATTTATGAGTGCGCACACATTTTTAATATTGTTGGCCCTTTCTTTTTGCATTTAAAAAAAGGTATGTGGCCTTTCATTTTGCAAGTGGCCTGCAACACTGCTTCAACTAATGTAATATCTTTTATTTTGTATAATAGTGAAGGATATTCTTGTTTTAATACTAAAATATCTATTTTTTTAGTTTGTTTGTGTTAACTAGAAGAATAGCCTTTATTTAAGTTGCACATCAAAAATATTAATTTGTGACTATTTTGACTCCAACTAGAGCTTCAAAATAAAATTATTTAATTATTAACAATATACGACAAATATTTAATTTTATACTTTTTTATTATTTAGGATCAATATTTGTAATTCGGATTGACAAATTTATTTACTTATACATTCAGAGTGTCAAAGAAGCTTCTCATGAAGTATCCTATTTTGGAGCATTTTACTGGAGTAAATTTGTTACTACTTACTAAATAATATAGATAGCCATTTCTGTAGGAGTAGGAGTCAGAAAGCAGAAAAAGAGATGAGTCGGTGTCAAAGGCTTAGTCTACAAACTCCACAGCCCTGTTTACAACTCTACTCACCTCTCCTTATTGGTCTTTGGTGTAGAATGATGAGATCCTAGCTCCCTCACTTCTTCCTCCACAAGTGCTTCATCGGCGTCATCTTCCGAGACATCCGCTGTGCCATCCTCGTTGTTCTCACTGCCCCAGCTGCTGCTATAGCTGTTGTTTTCAGCAGGCAGACCTACCCCACATCGTCTCCTACGGTGAGGCGGTCTACGGGGGCTGCGAGACTCTCGTATCGTTACGTTCAAGTCTCTCTTGAACTTCACCTTGTGGGTCGGTGGTGCCGGCTGGGAAAGGTTTCCCTTGTCACCGCCATTGTTTTGAGGCGCTGTTTCTATTGGAGTGTCCTCGCCCTGATCCTTCTTGCGTTGATCTGGGGACACTGTCAGCTTTACCTTGATGGTCTTGCTGCCATAGTGTGGGACCTTGATAGACGAACCTACTGTCTCGTAGATCGTTGTTACTAGGCCGGCAATATCCTGGAACATAGAAACATGGTCAAATCATCATCTAGCTGGAGATATCCTGGGAACATAGAAACATGGCAAAGTCATCATCTAGCTGGAGATATCCTGGAAATATAGAAACATGGTCAAGTCATCATCTAGCCGGCAATATCCTGGAAACATAGAAACGTGGTCAACTCATCATCTAGCTGGAGATAACTTGAAAACAGAAACGTGGTCACGTCATCATCTAGCTGGAGATATCCTGAGAACATAGAAACGTGGTCCCGTCATCATCTAGCTAGAGATATTCTGGGAACATAGAAACGTGGTCACGTCATCATCTAGCTGGCAATATCCTGGGAACATAGAAACGTGGTCACGTCATCATCTAGTTGGAAATATTCTGTGAATATAGAAACGTGCTCAAGTCATCATTTAGAGACCGATATCCTAGAACCATAGAAACACGGTCATGCCATCATTTAGGTCATGATATCTTAGGAACATAGAAACGCGGTCTTGACATCATTTAGGTCACGATATCTTAGAAACATGGTTATGTAATCATAATTCAACATTGTCATCATCCAACACCAAACCAAACTTAAATTTAAAACCTTGAAATTCGGTTGTGGCTTTAAATCGTTACATAACGCACAAGGTAAAAGACAAGGAAGGGGAAAATGAGCTCCTACAAATATGTCCTTCTTATGACTTGTGCTTTGTCTCTTGAGTGGGTAAAAGGGGCGGGTAAAGATAAAAGCACAGAAGAGCCAGAAAAAAACAAATGGTTCTTTGACTTTCAACAAGAATGAAATTTGCTCCAAGGTACAGGAGATCTTAGATTTTTTTTTCTTCTTTTCACAAAAGATGTCATCTCATATTCTCTTCGCTAGGCTTGGTTGACGCGAAGGAGTAAAGAGATTAGTAAATATGAGAGAGAAGAATTAAAAAAAAGAAGCCTTTGACATAAATGAAAACTACTTTCTTTCTAGTCGTCTTCCTTTTTGTGTCATTGAAGAATGCACCGGAATATGAACGTTTGGACCTGTGACTTACACAACACAAAGTCTAATTGGAAATGGGTCGTGGATTTTATTAGAAAACATCTTCATTTACTTGAAGATGCCAGCAGCAAATACAAATACAAGAGTTTTCATTAAAAACGCTTGAGTATATTGTTTATTATAAATATATACTGGTTTTAATATAGTTTTCAAGAAGGTACCTTACTTTACGTATTGATGTAGATGTCAATAACAGACACGTAAATAATATAAAGTCTTATTGACTAGTCAGCTCCAGTTCAATCCAGTAAGCTGCGAGAGGATATAATGGTATTGGCGAAACAAATAAGTTAACTGATTTTTATGGGAATCCCACTTTCAGCCATTCAATGAAATTCACTAACATTTGGCATTCTTAGAATATTTCTTTTATTTTTTCAGCACCACGTCTTACTGTTCGGGTTATATTCTTAATTACTAATTACGCTAATGGTTTAAAGGATTAGAAAGGTGGAAAACAGTTTTGGGGGAAAACACCCTCAGAAAACTCGACCAAGATCTGAACCTCGATCTCCCCGTCATCGTCAGTCTAATCTACCACGATAGTAGCGCGTTAGACCTTGCCGCCACCGAAGCGGGTTGTGTCATGAATGATTTACATAAAGTTCATCTAAAAGTTATCAAATTTTTCTAACACAAATTCTTTATGAATTACTGTCTGAGTTCTCTTTACATCACTAACTAAACCTGTAGATATTCTTCCTGTTACGTGAGCGAGCAAGCGAGACATAACGACCAGCGGCCGCCACCATTAACGATGAAAGTGCCAACATTTGCGGATATAGGCTGTCATGTTGTCAGCACAGCGAGCACTCTGGAGATTAATCTCGGTTTTCTAGACCGAAGCTGCTACTTATTTATTCACATAGCTCCTCATTTGTCCTCACGTGGCAGAGTTTGACCTTGCTCCAGAACCACTGTTTCAGAGATCAAGCCCGGTACCTCTGGACCTGTATTTCCAGTTATCAAATAACGGGAAAGCAGGTAGACCCTAACTCTAAAGGGTGCAGGACTACATGATGACCGAAAAAGTCCCTGGGGACCCCCCAAAATGGGATGTTTCTCAAAAACTTTAAAGTCGTAACAATCTTGAAGCTCAGAAGACTTAGGAGGCTGAAATTTTGAAGGAGAGTAGCCCCTAATCAATTAAGATTCAGGAGCACTTGGTGACAGAGAATTACAATGGGGTGGCGGAGGGAGAGGGGGGGGAAGGATTCCAAAATGTGGGGGTGTCAAAAAAATCTCTTCGTCTAGAAGACCTTGAAAATTGATTTTTTTTAAGGCAGGTATCCCCTAACCCAAAAATATATTTTTATATAGGCATATATATATATATTACGCTGTTCTTTTAATTCATGAAATTATTTTTAAAAAATTCAGACAAAAAACAATAATTCAAAGTGTGCAAAGTTTAGACTTATATATATATATAAAGGCTAAGTTTTGCACACTTTGAATTATTGTTTTTTGTCTGAATTTAAAAAAAAAAAAATTTCATGAATTAAAAGAACAGCGTAAAAGGTTTGCGTTTTTCGGTTTATATTAACAAAATAAGTGACATCATAATCATTCAAGTTTAGTTCGCCTGCTGCTGATAGTCTTATATACTATAATCATAACAAACGTTTATTTGTAATGTATGTAAGTAGAAGTGTTTGCTATTTTTTTTATTATTGTTATTAATATTTATTAAAGCCATAGTAGCTCCAAAGTTGTTAAGAGTCAGTTAGGAACGAAATCATACAGTCAGTTACACTACATGAGAGTTTTGAATTGAATCACGGCTTTACAAATAATTTCAAATGAACTGGAACAAGAACAATGTTTGATAACCTAAAGATAATTCTACCAGTGGTTCGGAATGTGATGGTGTTGAATGTTCCAGGTTCTAAGCTTCCCAGTGGTTGCTAAATTTACGGTATAGTTGTTTTGGTGACATGTAACATTATATTTATTTTACACCATCAATAGTTCTTTTACAAAATGCATAAAGATATATTACCAACATTTCTTAATAAACCAATGCAATTTGTATAGCTATGTAATGTTTACCTCTGCCTACTCTCTTTCAATAAATCATTTTAAATTGGGAAATACTTTTTTTTGTAGGCCTATTGGTAGTTATTCTATCGTGACAAAATTAGTGTCCAACTGCGAGGCCAGCCTGATTGCCATTTGCTTGCTCTCTCTTTCTCTCTTTATATTTCTCCATCCTTGTTTAGCATGTAGTCAGCCAGCCTCACTGCTAGAAGGTTTATGGGGGTTAAGGGAAAGGAAGGTGACAAGCTTAGACGAGTCTGTGTTCATTTTATTCTAGCCCAGTATTATAGAAATGGAGGATTCCAGATTCCGACGGTGACCCATATATAAATACACACACGGTCGATGGTCAGTGAAGGAC
>CABFOW010004918.1:8588-31651 GCA_902141385.1 Timema californicum | reverse complement strand
CCCTGCCCCCCCCCCCCTCCCCATCCAAGTTGAGCCTAGTCAAGTGATTAGACCAGCGTGTCCAGGAGAGAGCTGGCGTGCCCGGGAGTGGACTAGCGAGTCTAGTGTTCGTGTAAAGCGGGTCAGCGCAGTGTGTCGTGCGCGGGGACCAGTGGCTGTGTGAAGTGAGTGAATTAGACTTCGACTGTGAATAACACAGTGGCTGAACATGGTAAGACACTGATGTTTAATTAGTCATTTTATATTCTTATCTATTAGCTGTTTATTTAATACAATTATATTTGGTGTGTTTTCATTCGCTTGATAATTTACAAATTTAATCATGACTCTTTTTAGTTGATTCATTGTTAGTTGTATCAGTGTATGTGTTATTTTATTTTTAATAATCAAAACCTTGAATATCCCGTGTGCGTCTTAAATGATGTTTAAATAACAATATCCTTAAAATAACTAACATTTTGCCACTTTAACTATTCTGATTAAAGTTCCTAGTTTTTTTTTAAATTGTCTAAACACATAGTTTATCAATCTACAGTAGTTTTTATTTAATATAATAAATATTTTTCAACAATCTTCATATGTAGATGAATGTCAAACACACCTGTACAAAGCTCACAATGACATGTAAAAATAGAACATTGTCGGTCTTTGTAAATGAAAAGAAGCGGCAATTCCTTTTGAAGACGAACACGATAAGATAAGCTCTCATAGTCTTTGTTAGCATAGCCTCGTCTTTGTTGTCTCTCAAGCAGCCCCTCCCCCCCTTCCCTTCCATCTTGCCACCTTAAGTTAAAATCACTAACAAAACATCAAATACTCACAAGTCTTTAATTTGTCACTGAGAAGCTTTCCTGTCGAATGGCCTTAAAATAAGGTAGAAACATTTATAAATCAGCCATTATGCTACTTACGTCTTTGGTGATCTTGCCATGGCCATCAAAATCGTAAAGTGTGAAGGAGAATTCCTGCCTTTCCTGTCCTCCAGGATCCACACCTCCCTCCACAGACACGTCACATTCAAACTCCTGGAAGAGACACAAACAGGTGATTAAATCTTGTTACCCTGATACTAGTTGTAAACCTCCTGTCTCTCCTATATTCCTGGCTCCACGACTCCCTCCACAGACACATCACATTCGAACTCCTGGAAGAGACACAAACAGGTGATTAAATCTTGTTACCCTGATACTAGTTGTAAACCTCCTGTCTCTCCTGTATTCCTGGCCCCACACCTCCCTCTCTAAGGAGTAAGACCAAAGTGCACATAGCTAGTTTTAAATTAATTAAATCTAAGACTATATACCATGTTAATTTCAAACCATTTGGTTTTATTTAAATTTGCAAAAATATTAAAAGAATATTTTTATTATAAAATATATAATCAGGCTTAGGCCCAATATTTGGTTTCTAGCCCACAGTATCCATATTTTTACAAGCAGAAGATTTGAATAAAAGGTAGAAAAGTATTAAAAGTCGTCTTGAGCGATTGTCAAATTATTAAATTTATAGCTTTCTGCAGTGAAATAAAGGTTGTTGTGTAATTACTGAAACAAATGCTCAATTAATAAAAACGAACCTAAATATAATAAAATATCAGTTTTCTTTATTACCATTTATTTGATTTGTTTGTTAATAAGCTTGTTGTACGATATCCACATAAATAGCTGTAATAAAGCCTACTAATTTATTAACAACATCCTAGTCTATTATTGTATTTTATTAACATTAAAATCATTATTTTATTTTATTGATTTTACTGCCAATGCCTAAATGCAAAGTTAATAAAATGTAATATGGGTGCACTTGTTAGGCGAACCCTAACAAAGTTATCTCGTCCTTGATAACCTTCATCTTTGGTAGCAAGGTTTCAGATGTCACAATCACATTAGACTGGGTTAAGACGGGAATAATATAACATCTGAGAACCTCTCATGGATGGACTAATATAGGCTGCTATTATAGAGGCTCTCATAGCCCAAATCTTTGAAATATATCTTCAATGTTCACCACCGACCCACACGTGTTTGAGACGTCTCAAGGTACATTTACACCGGAGCGAATACGGGCGAACGAGCATTCGGCGAACATTCGCTACCATTAGGAGATGATCGGAGTTGTTCGAATGGTGTTTACATCGGAGAGAACAACTTAGATTCGGTGATGTTCGCAAAATATCCACCCATTCGCAGCTACACGTCTGTCGGGTTCACTTGTAGTTATGGGGAAAATTGCGCGGAAAAGAAGAACAATTTGGGTGTCAGGATTTTTACGGAAACGTCAGCAAACACTACAACAATCACTAAATAATAAATAGCGTAGAACAGTTCGCAAAGTCCAAATGGCGAGTATTTACACCGGCACGAATTTCTTTCGATGATTCGCTCAAAGAGCGAAAGCGGACGGACCATCGGCGAATGCGAACAGAACATGAGCTAACACTAGCGTATAGGTTCGCTCCAATCTGCTGATTATTTACACCAAAGAGAATTCTCCATTCACTGATGTTTGTTCACACGTGTTCGCAAATATTCGCTCTGGTGTAAATTTACAGTACCTTCAGAGGTAAGATCTATTTCGTAGGAGTGTGCGAAGGCCACTTTTTAAAATGCGAGGCCAAGACGAAGTGAAGCTTGAAATTTTCTAAGAAAAGTCAAAGTCGAAGCTACCTAGGATTTTTGTTGTTGTCACTTAACGCTACTTTTAATATTAAAAAAAAATTTTTTTAGATCTTGTCAGTAACAAAGACCAGGAAAATTTCCTTATTTGTTACCTAAGGCCTATATTAATAATTAATGCACACATGCTTACTGGTAGGGTAAAGGGCCCAATTATGAGATACTTTATGTTGGAGTCATTTTTTGACCTTTAAATAGAGAAATTTTTCTGCACCATTTCTTCCAGAGAATCATACATTATCTGGCTAACATTATCCAATTTTAAATTTGTTCTGTGTTTAATACAACTCAAGGGGAAAAAATATTCAAAACTGGCATATGAATGATTTCGGAAAAGGTGTTCCTAATATAAGACACATAGGGATCCAAATATGAGAACCATCTTATATTACAGTAACTTAGTTTTTGAAATCGGAATACCTTAATATTTTCAAAATAAAAGGTTTCCAACACAGTTTCTTAAAATGAGTGTTTATTTGAACAAAATTGTAAGTAAGAAACACATGACAAATTAAGCACATTTGAAGAGTGGTTTCTTCATCGAAATCTATTCCAAGCAATGAATTTTTTCTCTTCACAAAACAAGATTGAAATATTGCAACAGTAAATGAAAGGATTGTTCAAATGTCATGACATGGGCCACACAATAAAATGGAATCTCGCTTGTCACCGCATTCCTCATGACACCACTGAAAACACTGTGCACATTTTCTCCATTTTTCCCCACCATGGTCCTTTGAAAACAAACCACTGCACAGTACGCACTCAGCATCACATTCATCCATTTCTTTGGAATCATCAGAACTGAAGTCGGAGTCAGAATCATGTAGGGGTGGCTCTTTGTAATCTTCTGTGCTTGACTCACTGGGTAGGGATGGAGCTTGTTTAGGTCACCTCTTCTTTGTTTGTTTGATACTTATTTTGGCTTTCTTCTTAGAAGTTGAAGCTTTAGAGGAAAACACGGAAACTGTTTTGGTTTTAGATGTTGAAACTGCAGAGGTTGCAGGCTTGGAGTTAGGGCCAGTGATTTTCATTCCTGTTTTATCAAGCTTCTTCTTCTGGTTTTCCGCCTTTTTTGCTTCTTTCTCCATTAAAGTATTTTTATAAGGGGAGGTGGTAACTACAGCAGCAGAACCTGAACGAGATGAAGTTCCGGATGAATTTGGTTTAGAAGGTAACGGGGAAATATCAGATGGTTCGATGAGAGGGTTTCCTGGATTCGATCCACTGTTTGGAGACCCAGTACCTTGTGCAGGAGCATGTGGATCAGGCATATCCTCTGACTCATCATCAGGCACAAAGTCAATATCCACAAACACATTTCTGGTACATGGAACAAGTCCAGTTCTTCGGAAGGTTTTTTCTGCGACAGTCATGGTTGCAGCCTTTGTGTAAGCTTTCCCAAATATCTCTGCGGCTTGGTAGTGCGTGACGACTTTCCCAGGGTTATTACAAAGCCATGTTTAATTCTCCTGAGAATAATACGTCTTCAGAGGACCCATGAAGCCCACATCTAGCGGCTGCATCCTATGCGTGGAATGTGGGGGCAAGCAGATGATGGTAATATGCAAGCTCCGAGCCATATCAATTACCTCAACATTTCTTGTATGGCTGTAGTGTCCATCCAATACCAACAGAACAGAATCAGGCTCAGTAGGTTTTGTGAACTTTATGAAATGGACAAACCATTTTGTGAAAAGGTCCATATGGATCCACCCAGATGGATGGCAGCCCCAAATAGATCCTGAAGGAGCCCCATTCATCAGCGGTTGGGTCATGTTTATTCTAGGGAAAATCAGCATTGGAGGAACAAATACACCAGTGGCATTCCTGCATGTGACAACAGTAATCAGCTTACCTCTCTCAGCTGATGTTATGCAACTTACAGCTTTTTTTCCCTTTCAGGGAAATAACTTTCGTTTTCTTATTTTGGACCACAGTGACCCCAATCTCGTCAACATTGAAGACACGGTGAGGTTGAACTTTATAGAATTCTTTTTCATAAATGTCAAAGAAAGAATCCACGTTTTCACGAGAAAATCCTTTTGCCCTTGCAGAGGACATTCCTTCCGGTGTTCTCACAGAAAGTTGGGGATGCCTACCCAAAAAGCTACAAAGCCACTTCTTGCCGGCTGCTTCCTTTCCAAGGCAGAATGGATGGCTCAGTCCATTTTGGATAGCAAGTTGAAACGCGAGCCTTTTAATATCGCTCCTCCTGAGCCCAAAGAAACGTTCATCCATCTGTACACAATATTGTACCAATTTTTCTTCCAGTACTTGTGGGAGTACAGGTTTCTTTCCCAACTTAACATTCAATAACTCGCCAATACTTCGTGAATCCTTGGCATACCTCTCAATCGTTCCTTTGGGAACACCATACATCCTTGGAGCTCTCAAATAACCCATTTTATTTTCTCGAACAGCAGTCACAGCTTCGGTCATAGCCTCCTTGTCCCACACCTTTCTCTTCTTCTCCTTTGTAGGCGGAATCTGCAAAACAACAATATTGTATATTATATTATTATTTCTATATTATTGTATATTGTATATTATTAAGGCGATAATTTATACAACAATAAAATAAGGCATCGACAATCAACAGAGGTCTAACAAAAGTGTGAAAAGAAGTGGCTCCTTATATGAGATATCTCTCAAATAAGGGAACCCCTAATATCTCATATTAGGGAAATGAATGCTAAAACATTGTGTGGCAATAAATGGATGAAAAACAAGCATCAAAACTAATTACACTACGTAATTCCTTACTATAAATACTGAACGTTTTTATATAACTGAATGATACAAAATAACTTACCTTGCCTCCAAAAACTTGTGCTGAAAACAATCAACAAAAACTTCAGAATGAGTGAGAATGCGTGGTCTTTTTTAATTGATATAACAGTCAAAGATGGCGTGGTCTTGAACTGCCCTCTATGGGGTATAAGGGGCACCTCTTAGGTAGGCCACTTGCCACTAGAGTGCGCTTGCTTGTTCATCTGATACTGCCATGTCTCATATTAGGGCACTATCTCATAATAGGGTCCCTTACCCTAAGCTTAGTAAATTATGAATATAGTTTTAATTTTTACTTACGTCGTGGAGTTGATAAAATAATTTTGCAAAGTTTACACATGCATGTATTTTTATCTGCATTTCTCTGATAATATTTATAAATTAAATTCTGTTTTCATTTCCCACTTTCCTTATCAGCCATTTTGAATAGTAAAGAAAATGCGAATAAGCTATGAAAAACTTTTGTGTCAAAATGCACTTGTAAATTTGTCACAGATAATTCCAAATATTAAGGCCTAAACATTAGATGCGATCTGGGATGATAGTACGACTAAAGCGCTTTCTCTACTTCATACCAGTGATCGTGGTGTTATTTCTTTATAGTTATTTTTATTTTTTACAAAATTATGTTGGCGATAGTGAATATATTATATTAACATTTACTAACGCGCTTTTAATCTATGCTTAGGTTATGGTAGTTAAATTACTACTAGGTTTTAAAATTCTGTTTGATAACGGTTTTAAAATTATCAAATATTGAAATATGTAATATTTACTAAGATAAAATTAAATCGTTTAGTAACTCATCGAATTTTTATCCTTCCTTCGAGATTTTTCGAATATGCGAAGGTTATTGTAGATGTCTAAGTTTAAGTTGAAGCCGAAGGAGATTTGACCTTCGACTTTTCGAAGCTTCGCACACCATTATTATTAAACTCTGCAATTCAAATGCTGCCGCCCGATAAAAAGTATGTGCTTACGCAATTTTTTATAGGGATTTTTATAGGATTCGATCTACAAAAGACCATATTTCTCGTGAGTGGGGGCATAATGACTCATATACGCAGGCAAGCCAGAGCTGCAAGCTATATTTGGGGGTGAGTGGAAAATGGGTGAGGATATTTCTCAACCACCCTTTACCCTGGACAGAAAAAGACGCACGGTAATAAAGAAAATGGCTTTAATGTGTTCAGTGACTAAATCATACCAATACAATGTAACCACACATCATAATGGTAGCATACTGCTTTGTTCTCTTTGTGTCTGTTGGCGTTGCAAAATGTCACAGATGTGCAAGCCATAGTTCTAAATACGGTTTGTATCCAGACTCGTTTCAGGAAACGCATTCCATTTTGAGATCATGAAAATAATTAATCCAACAACGTTCATTCCCATAAATCTAAGTTACAAACATGGCTGTAGTTGGGGAGGGAGGGGGGTGTTGAGGGTTCAAACCCACCGAAATTTTATAAACAAAATATATATGGTTTTATTTATGGTTCAAACAATATCAAAAATTATTAGTTTCCCGCACGCGCTATTCATTAGCAAGTAATATTTTGTCAGAAATAAGTCGAAATTGATATAGTAAGCTAGAATTATTATTTTTTTAATATCATTAACGTGACTGCAATCAAGAGGGCCAAAATATAATTTTCTGTTTTATTGCAACAGTTTGTAGAAGTCCTGGGGCGTTAGCCGCTTTCGTCCTCCTCTAAATCCGGGCCTGTAGATTGTACGACACACTTAGTTGAGTTAGTTAATATGGCTCGTCGGAATAGACACATAATATACTAAGTATTGGCCAATATACCTGTCCTTCAAATGTTATAGAATTCAATCAACGACGGAAAAGACTATGTGAAAAATATGTTTGATCCTAGTTTGTCAAAGTTAATTATTTTTAAAATAGGCCTACTGGGTCTAGTTTATGAAAAAAATATTTTTTATATTACTTCAAAATCACTAAATCCAAATTTAAAGCATACCGAAAGAAGCTTTAAAAAAAAGCCAGTTTGTGGGTTTAGTTTATGATAAACTTAAAATATGATCCATTTTTCGCACGCGTAAGCCGCGTTAATTTTCATGCTATTCTAGTTATCTGCGAAGTTTCTTTTTGCGGACACTAAATGGCTATTTTTCTATCAGTGTGGAAATTTATTCTCATACCCCGTTTCGCTAGCTATAGCCCCACTCTCGAATTTTGTAATTTCAGACTTTTTTTAATGTTTAGATTTTGGGGTTGTTTCATTCAGAGCTATATAGCCCTGGGTTCCTTTACAATATTACCAAATTCCAGTTTTTCCCCACACCAATAAGTGGTTGATAATTCTAATATTGGTAATTCCCAACCTTGACCATTTACCATGTACCTCCATTTTAAATTTTAAATGTTCAACCTCCTCTGGTTATTTGTGTTCGTCCCTTCACATTTAGTAAAAATATTTCTATTTTCTATTGTACCTCAAAGATTTAAAAAAAAAAAGGTTTTTTAAATTTTGAGGGGAATCTCTTCCTATTTCCTGGTCCTTCATTTTGAAATCTAAGACTATTCAACCCTTCATTGTGGTTTAGGGACATCCTTGCACTTGCCTGACAAATTTCAATCTTCTTCTACACTGATAAGTAGTTTGTTTTTTAGTTTCGTAAATTTGGAAGACTCAAGTTTGCCCACCACATTAAATGTTCTTTAGATTGCCTATTTTTAGAAAACAAATTTTCATTTTCGTGTACATATGAGTACAAACAGAGCACGATGGAGTTACGTAAATATAATTTTTTATGTTTGTTTTTTTCAATGTGTAGTGGGCTAGCTTGGGATCAAGTCAGCCTGACACATTAAATGTTATTTAAAAGGCTTAGTTTCACAACACAAATGTACTGTACATGTTTGGCCACGTATGAGCACCAATAGATCACAAACGATTGAACAAAAAGAAATGTTTGAACGATTTGGCAGGCCAACTTGAGTTACGTGTAATTGTTTGGTTTTTTTATTGAGATAAAACGTTAGTTAGTTGAAATGACCGCTGCAATCGCCCGTAAGCGAGCATGTCTAGAATAACCTAGGAGCGCAGAAACGCATCGAGGTTATTCTAAGCATGTCATACATGGTATATCCACGCAAAAATGTATTATGCAAAGCGATGTTTAAAAACTATAAACACCATGAGATATGCATCAAGCTATTTTAAAAACCCGGCATCCTAAAGTCAAAAATAAAAAATCTAATAGTTCAGAACTAATCCAACATTAATTTAAATTACGGTACGTATATAACCTTTGCATATTAAGATAAAAAGTAAATATATAAAAACAAACTGCTACTTAACGATGTAAATTTTACGTGTAGCAGTAAATATTTAATACGCAGTTTTTTTTAGCAGCGCGTCTTACTACCTGTTCAGGTTATATGCATATGTATTAATGATAATAGTGGGTTATGGATTAAGAAGGTTTAATTTAAAGGAAATGTGCCCACATTTGTGTGGAGGGAGAGTGGAAGACCAGTTAGTAAAATTACCCTCAGTTCACTCGACCAGGATCAAACCCCGATCTCCCCATTTCAGCAGTCTAGTCCAACACGAGATTAGTGCGTTAGACTACTCGGACACCAGAGCAAGAAAGTATTCAGTCGATCGTATTGAAATATTTACACATTCAACCATAGTAAGTTACTAAGGGCCAGTTTGATAGTCAGACTTAGGGCCAGTTTCACAGTCAAATTTAGTACGCCTCAAGTGCGGCGCTACACTAAGTACATGACGACACCTACCTAAACCAGAATGGAATGGGCCAGTTTCCTATGTGAAAACGGCCCATTCCATTCTGGTTTAGGTAGGTGTCGTCTTGTATTTAGTGTAGCGCCGCACTTGAGGCGTACTAAATTTGACTATGAAACTGGCCCTTAGTACGCCTCAAGTGCGGCGCTACACTAAATACAAGACGACACCTACCTAAACTCGAATGGAATGGGCCATTCTCGCATAGGAAATTGGCCCATTCCATTCTGGTTTAGGTAGGTGTCGTCTTGTATTTAGTGTAGCGCCGCACATGAGGCGTACTAAATTTGACTATGAAACTGGCCCTAAGTCTCATATAAAAAAGCTATCATCGCAGTTAATAGTTTGGAAAAGTTGTTACATCTAATTTCATCAGTTAAACAGTTTTTAAAGTAAATAAAAAATAATAATTTCTAAAATTAAAACCAAATTAGAATTAGTTATGCTGGCGAAAAAAATTGGTTTTGTCAAAAAAGTGTAAATGCACGATTCACCTTAAGTAGATCAATAATGTAACTGGAGCATACAAATGCTAAACGTACGAATAGTAATTATTATTTTGTCTAATCAGATTCATAAGTCCAGTTGGCAACATCGGGCGAAATTACCTCCCTCAGCATCACAACTGCTGATGGTAAATAGAGGAGGGATACAGAGGGGATAAGGGGAGGTAAAAACGATTGCAAGAGCGGGGCGCCAACAAACACATGTCGGCGGCCTTGCGGGCATGTCAGATCAAGGTCACGCGGGCTCACACATGAATGGAGTTGTACTTGGCGGCCTCTTTTTATCAATACTCCTATCAATGAACACAACAAACACTACTCTAGAGCTGATAACGGCCAAGGCAACAATAGCGACTGGTTTTACAATCAATTTATCATCAATATTAATATAAATATACACGGGTGTCAATGTAGAGAAGTGTGTTTAAAAAATGTTGTTAATTTGTTTTTGAAAAAAAAAAAATTATCTATTTAAATGGAACGAATGCATTCGATAAATCCCCGGCTGTAAAGTTTTCACTTCAGTTAAATTGATCCTAAAGCCTAGTTCTCACTAGGAAACATTGTTTGCCAACATGTTGCTCTTGTTTCAGAAACAGTTAGCCAACAGTTGGGCGACATTTCTTCATGTTGCCTTTGTGTTTTTCAGTGAGAAAAACATGTTTCCCGTGATCCATTTCAAATGGGTTACAAGAAACAATGTTGGCCAATATTCCCGCCAACAAGCAACTTGGGTGACCTAGGGGTCTAGGGGTCTGAGCTAGGGTCCGGGGTTCAATCCTCGGTCCCAGCACAGATTTATCTGATTACCAAACCCTTCCTTCACCTCAGACAAGACGTGTATTAATCACAACTTGTGAATGTGGGGAATGCCAGGCCTACGCCGTGGTTCGGATTCCAGGTTAAACTATAGGTCCTCCATTTCATCTCACAATCACCCTAACTTTACACATTAGCGTAAGTGCGTATAAACCGACCGGGTAGTAAGACGTGGGGCTAATAATAAACAAGCAACTTCGGCCGGTTTGAATCTGCTATTTGGATGCTTTGTTGACACTAGCGTGGATTTGCTTGCGTCATCTTAAGTTAAAAGGTGGAGAGATAATGTGCTATCGGTCCACTAATCAATCACTAACGTTCTTGCAGATCGCCCTGAGTGAATTAGTTACTGCCCAACTCTGGAACTGATTGAAACATTTCATACAAATACACTGTTGTGGGATGTGACAATTGAGGAATGTAAAAATCGCGTAGAAAAGAGGATGTTTTTAATAAAATAAGTGGACAGTTTTCAGTTAGTGTACATGAACACGAACCCTCCACCATTTTCTTATTTTGTCTTCTTGAACAGCTCATAACTATTTACAAAGCACAAGCCATAGCAGCATCCTCAACATACATCTTTCACTGAACTGAGCTCTGTACGGGAAACATGTTTCATCATTGCAGTCTGGACGCGAAACAATGTTTCTTTAATGTTTGCCAACAATATGTTTCCTATGTTGATCAACAGTTGGGAAACATTTGGGGAACAGTTGGCCAAAAATGTTTCCAAGTGCGTACTAAGCTTAAGGACACTAGTTGCAATAAATCAATTAGTGATTTCCGTTCTCTTCTCACACTCACGTATAAACTACAGCGCTTGGTGGTTGAATCTGTCACTAATATCTGGTATTCAGATAGGTTATTACTTCAATATTATAATCAAAACCTTAAGGCAATTGGCCCTTTTCATCTAGCTTGGAAATGCAGAGCCATGGGAACAAACGGTTATCTTCAAGAATTGTTATTGTTTTGCAAATTTCTTTTCGGAAACGGTTTGTTCAAGAATAGAAGAATGTTGATTAAATTATTTTTATATACACACCGCTATCATTTTAACGGTGATTACATTATCAATAGTTTTGAAATTTTTCAATATAAAACTGCCGGCTGTATAACAAACAAATAAAAAAATGTAACACCTAATAAACATTGATACACTATCTTAGAAGAGGTGTTGAAAATATTACTATAAAATTTTCACTCGTTCTCTAGAAAACTGATATTTCCCAAAGTTTGATTTTTCCGCAAGACCTGTCCGGTAGCTAGTGCCATCTACTGTTTCCGAGATCCATCTGTTATTGTTGGTTCGGAAGGATACTTTGGTCGGTTGTGAATCCACGCCACGCCTTTCACTATCCCGTCCACCATTCCACAAAATAGGTTTTAGACTTGCACTCGACAGGGCCGAGGGCCTTAACGACGTTGCGTGCTTGGAGATTTAAAAGCTATTTCACGAAGCGTGTTGCATCTTAACTTGACTCGCCTAAGCAGTCTAAGGACTCACTTAAACACCAACGTATGAAATAGAAAGAGAGAAAATAAAATGATCAGTTAACTCTGCGAGGCCTCTTGTTTATCTTCTGATAGCAAATTTACCCTCTTCCTTTGGCGAGTTCAAACACTCAATATACTATATGTTCCTTGAAAACATTGACTTACTTTTAAAAATTAGCTTTTTACCAGAAATACTTTTCTTTGTTCATCTGCAGGATCTATACCCAGATGTTTAGAGCAAGCCCGCTTTCAACCACCAACAATGATTGAACGTCACTAACATTTGGCATTGTATAAATGTCTTATTTGATTTATTAACTAGAAAATTTCTCTAAAAGTTATCTAAAGCTTCCAATAATACATCCCTGTGAATTAGTGTACAGTTTCCCTTTACAATGTTAATTAAACGGGCTAAGAATGCAGATACAACTATTGTAATATTTTCTCTCGCCATTATGGCAACATGAGTTTCCAGTTTTCAAATAATCGGCTTCATATGAATATCAGGCCACCGCTAGGGGTGAATGTGTTTTAAAACGGGACACCCACCACGAGATGGTGCCAAAGCTACGGTTCAGAACTAGTCCGACATACATTTGAAATCAATCTAAAATCTTGACAGAATAATATAAAAAGTAAATAGATAAAAACAAACTGGAACCCTAATTTTGAAAAATGCGAGTAGCGAGTCTTTAGCTTATTATTCTCACCTCACACACGATCTCGCAAACCCCTAATTTTGAAACGACTGTGCTGCGAAAACTGACGTCACATGATCTAATAGCGAGCGGATTATACTCATCAGCCTCAGACTGTGCGAGACAAGGCTTGTCTGTCGAGTAGAACATAATATAAGAAAATGGATACCACCCCCCTCTTCGTTTGCAGCTTTCTGAGAATGATTTTGGTGAAATAAGCCTATCATTGTACAAAATAGGTTTACAGAAGAAAAATAATATGATTACTTTGTACACTTTATTCAATCCTTCAATAAAAATATTTATTTTGGGTGAAAATATAATAATATATATTAATTTTTCTATTTACTCAACCGTCAATTTGGCTGAGTCAGTAGAGTGATATTCTGATAGTGTAGAGTTCGTGTGTTTTGAGTCCTGCCGTCTGCATTTTTTTTTATCAGACTGAAAAATAACCACTTTAATCTTAAATAATTTTATTATTAAGCATATAATGTGTTTAAAATATTTTTATATAAGTATACAAGGTGTTAGAGCTTATGTAGACTACCATAATATTCTTTAAAAATAATTTAACAAGGTAGTATATTAATTTTGAAATTTTGTATATAGGTGATTATTTAAAAATTAAATTAATGGGTTTTATGAACTAAAAATGTACACATTTAAAAATAAGGCTAAACAAGCTAATTATTATTCGCATAGTAAAAACCTTGAGGTCATATTTATGTTTTAAAAATAGTTGCGAAAATAAAATAATATTTTACTGAATTTTAATTATTAACAAGTGATTTAAATTCAGACAAAAAATTAAAATAATGGACTCAAGTTGGGATCGATTCCTTAAACTCCTGAGTATAGACAAGCACCCTACCAAGTAAAAAGATAAAATAAGATAAAGAGGATATTGGAAGAAAGGACTGTTTAACTTAATACTCATATAACCTGAGAACATTTTGAGACAACAAACTTAGATGCAAACAACCGGAAGATGGTTTCCTAATAAAACTAAACAAATCGTTTTACATGATGCACTCAATACAATAATAGTGTTTACTTTCAGTTACGTATCTTGTACGATGGTATCTTGTGGCATCCCATCGCCCTAATCCTTTGGCACGTGATGGTTTTACAGTGTTGTCAGATTGAAAACTCATTCGCAAGCAAAACAACGCTACACAGACTCGTACGACAGTAGAAACCTTTCAAAATTAGCTCTGTTTTGGTACAACCTGCGAGTAGCGAGTTTGCTCGCTAGCAAGTATTTTCGCAAGTTTCAAAATAAGGGGTCCTGCTCCTTAAAAAATGTGAATTTTATGTGTAATAGTAAATATTTAATAATTTTGAAAGACTTCAAGTCATTGTATTGAAATATTCACACGTTCATGTGTATCAAGTTACTTAGTTAAAGGAGGCCTCTAAAGTTAAAGCGGGGGAATGAAGGGATCACGAGATAAGATCAATGTTTCTGCAGTTTTTGTATACAAAACTTTTTTTTTGCCTAAATAAATAAAATACTTGTTCAGTATAAATACATTATTATTATTATTATTATTATTATTATTATTATTATTATTATTATTATTATTATTATTATTATTATTATTATTATTATTATTAGCACCGCGTCTTACTAGCCGTTCGGGTTATACGCACTTACGCTAATATGTAATGGTAGGGTGATTGTGAGATGAAATGAAGGACCTACAGCTTAACGTGGAATCCGAACCACGGTGGAGGCCTGGCATTACCCACATTAACAAGATGTCTTGTCAGAGGTGAAGGAAAGGTTTGGTAATCAGATAAATCTGTGCCGGGACCGAGGATTGAGCCCCGGACCCCAGCACAGAAGTCCGACACCTTACCCCTAGACCACCAGGTCACCTCAGTACAAATATAAAGCTAAGGTTTCTTCACATGGCGATATCTATCAACAGTGTTGATTAATATCTATCAAGAGCATAGCGGGATTGTGGTGAACTGGCAGTCTAGGGGTAAGGTGTTAGACTTCTGTGTTAGGGGTCCGGGGTTTCAAATCCCAGTCCCGGCACAGGTTTATCTTATTGCCAAACCCTTCCTTCACCTCTGACAATACATCTTGTGAATGCGGGGAATGCCAGGCCTCCACCATTGTTCGGACCCCACGTTAAACTGTAGGTCCTCCATTTCATCTCACTATCACCCTACCATTACACATTAGCTTAAGTGCGTGCAACCCGAACGGGTAGTAAGACGAGGGGCTAAGAATAAGAATAATATAGCGGGATTAGATGACAAACTTTTTAAATGAAGAGAAAAAGTTGTCATTAAATTCTAGGACGATTGTGACAGATTAATCAACAACTGTTGATATCATCACATAAAGAAAATTAAGTTATGTTTCTAGTGGAGAGATATTTGATTTATTTTGACCAAAAAAAGTGTTAGTATCATAACTACAAAAACACCTACCTTATTTCATATTGCCTACACTCCCACCTTTGATATAAAATATCAAACACATTTAATAGTTTTAGAAAATTATTTACATTTGATTCAACTAGTTAAAACTACTTTTTTTAAATGTAAAAATAGTAAAGATTATTTTTGAAATTAATACACAATTAGAATTATGAGTAAAAAAAATGTGTCCACTACAAAGTTCCGATGCACTATTTCCCCTATAGCTGAGCGAGATAATAAATGCGATGAATACAACCCCAGGGTGATAATTTGTTCCAGTGAAGATTCAATTCATCACAAAAGCAAAATGTGAACATCGCCTCCTAATCTGGCGTGGCATGAAGACCTAACCATCTTCAGAGCGAGCCGTGTTATGGTCACGTTACTCTTATATAGCCACATCACGAGTCCAAGCTTAAACTCGGCTTTAAGAGGACACACCATTTATTTATTTGTGTGTAGCTGATGCTATTTTTAGATATTTGACTTTCGCTTAACGTTTTAATGCCAACACTACATTGGGCTATCCAACGTTTATTAAAAACACCACTAGTCACGTGGTCTAAGACACCAATCCCCGGTGGCAGGGAGGTTCAAGTTTGAATCTAGGCCAGGTGTTCCAATAAAGATTTTCTCCTAAAACGTAAGACGCGGTGCAAAAAATAAATAAAAGCAGCCAGGATCAAATCTTTAGCCGGGGATAAAGGGGGAGGTGTCATCCACACCGGTAGCCGGGCAGTCTAAGGCGTTAGACCCTTGAATGGAGTGGATAGAGGCTGGAATTTGAACCCTGATCAGGCGCAGTGGAGGATGGTTTTCACACAGGTGATTTTCCCCTTATGGTGTGGTGATAAAAGGGAAGAGTGTAAATAAAATACACCCGCAGTTACATAGAAGGAGAGTGGGAAACTATTTATGAAAAACCACCCGGCCAAGATTCGACTCGATCTCCCTGTCACCAGCAATCCAGTTTATTGCGAGAGTGACGTCCTACACGGCTGCTGAGACGGGTAGTAAGCCAAGAAGGACCAAAATGATCTAATCTTTGCGTGAATCTATGATCAATAACTAAATTGAGTTAGGAAACGTTTCTTCCACTTCGTAAGCGCGAACATAATGTAGGTTACTCGACACGACTGCCAACAAAATAAAAGGACATAAAAGCAAAATAAATTTATGTAACAAATTAAAGCCATTTTTAAAGGGAACACTTGTCAAAGAAACAGGTTGTCAAAGCACCAGTCTTCTTCCAAAACATTGGCAAAGTTCCTACCGATGTTTTTTGAAAATAAAACCATTGCATGAAAAAGAAAAGTTTTGAGAAAAAAAAAGTCCATAGGAAGTTCACATTCATTCGCATTACAAAAGCCGGTATATCAAAAGAATGTTATCGTTTACGTTTACTAGCATTTTCATTTACCGCACTGTTTTGGTTTTTTAACTTTTTTGTGTGTAATTTCCGCCAACGAAAATTACGAGATCATCATGAGCAAATGCAATGTGTTTTTTTAAGTGTTAAAGTGTCAACAATTTGTGTGATTAGTGTCAAAACTAATACACCGCACTCGTTATTATATCCACACTTTGCCACAGTTTTAAAGGCGCTAATTATCGTACACAAAATATAATAAAGTTTCACCTTTTTGTAACATGTTAGCTATAGAACAAAGACAGAGAAGCGATTAAAGAGTCCGTGCGTGGGTAATTGAACGTCGCGTGTGTCCGGCCGGGAGGAATTGGACGTGACTATACGCGTGGAAACATCAAAGAGAATAGCCGCGCGCTCTGTGGGCGGGTCTCTTTGATCTCTGCCCCCTCTCTCCCCCAACCTTTCCCCACCTTCTGACAGAAGGAAGAAATCTGTGGGAGGGGAAGTCCCACGACTTACTTTCTGCACCCCCTCCTACCCCTCGCTAAGAGTGAGGGCTCGATAATTCTTATTTCTTACTCATTTTTCAAATACTCCACGAAGTGTAACAGGATGTTTTCTATGATCTCGTGGTCTTTCTTTGTGACTTACGTTGCTAAACAAGTAGAGCACGATTTCAAGTGGGTGCACTACTAAGAAAAATCAACGGTTCTTAAATTTCACTAATATTTTTACTAAACGACGTCAATCCGCCTCATCCAGGTCTGAAATTAAGGAAAGACGACACGACAGGGTCTAACACTCCAGGGCGTCCAACAAATAAAAAATATATTTCTCTTTTGGCTAATGTTATTAAAATCAACTTCAGTCATTTTAACAGAAAAATTAAGAATAAAATAAAAAATAACATTTATTTTAGACGTGTTGACATTCTTTTCTGTAGGTTATCAAGATTAACTAAAAACAAAAGAAATATTAAACATTTTGTTTAAAGCAAATCCAATTTGTTGTGATGTAAATATTTGATTATTTAAATAATATATTTAATAATGAGCTTTTAGGAGTTAATTTTGTAAAGAAAAAAAATTGAAACTTTAGGCTTATAAAATAATTATTTGTATGCAATACTCTAAAAAATTATAGTCTGGTAAAATGTTAATCCCTTTTGTAAAAACCGTAAAACACAGGGAATTATGTGTTTAAAAAAGAGTGGCAATCCTGGTGTTGTAAAAGTAATTATAGTGACAAAAATCGTGGATCAACACTCAAGGTGCTCAAAGACGATTATCGCTATAATAGCACTTGTGAAACACTTGAAGTGATTTGTAAATGTGTAGGCCAATTAAAAGAGTTGATATTTTAATGTGTATTTCTAGGTAAATTTAAGATAGATGACCTTTAAGATAGAATAGAGAAAGAACTCAAAATAAGTGGTAGCATGTACCAATTTTGTATGCCAAGTTTAGGAACTTGAAGGGAAGCTAATTATTCCGACTCTTTTACATTTAAAATTTAAAAAAACACACGAGAATCATAGGTCCAAACTATTCTATATTTGAAGAAACAGAAGTTGAGGAAAATTTAGTAGCAACTGATGATACCGATTTAATGTTAATGTTGTTGCCTCAGAAATCTCACATAACTTGTATTATTATGATGTTGATGCAGGTGTGCTGATATTAAAAGCATAAAATAAAAATGTTTGCGTTGATCTACTCTTCTTTCATCTAAAAGATATGTTGACATAAAAATGTAACCAGGTGCCAACCAAGTATTTAAATATTTCAGATAGAGTGGAGCCAAAATATCCGCATAGTTTGTTTTTTTATCGATAAATACCTGTGTATTCTTTGTTTATTACAATTACCTGGGAGTAGTATGAAAACAAATTTCTGGGCGTGCCCTCAGTTGAAGAATTTTTTTTAAAAGATTTTTTTTAATCAACACTTGATAATTCGTTTGTGTTGTGAAGAAGAATACTAGAAAATCAAATGTATATTGTGTATACTCGTTTTGGATCGAAAGATAATTAGAATATAAAGTAAAACATATTTTTGTAGAATCTAAAACATATCTAAAAAATAAAAGTTGAGAAATTTTAGATTTTTTTTACATATATATAATTTGAAATTTAATACAGTACTATAAATCCATTCAAATATCAAATCTTCACTAACTTAAAATAAATTAATTCTTAAAACCAATTAATACTCATTGAGTTACCCTAACTAAACAAACGCCTTTAAATGTTACAACGACTTAGATTATTACTATTTAGCACCGTATCTTACTACTCGTTTGGGTTATACGCTTAAGTATTAATTATACTAATGGGTTAAGAATTGGGAAGGTTGAATTTAGAGGAAATGAACCCGCACTAGCATGAAGGGAGAGTGGAAAACCATTTAGGAAAAATCACCCCAGTTCACCCAACTGAGATTCAAGCCTCAATCTCCCCGTACTCAGCAGTCTAGCTCAACAAGAAACTAGCAATATATCTAACTATGCCAGCTAGATCCGTCAATGCCTTAGAAAGCTATTACCAACAAGAACAATAAATAAATTAATACATCCCTGATATCAAAAGTGACTGAAAACACAATATTATGTTACTTAATTGAGTGCTTTAGGTGGGAGTGTAGTAAAGCATTTAAATATATGTATTTTGCTAAAGAAAAAGATAAATGAAAAAAAAGGGAACATTTTTCATCTCACATTTTAGTCTATGTTAGCATTAATGCATTTTTTATTTTAAAACAAATTTGTCAAAATAAGTAAAACATTGCTTTTGTAGATAGGTTAGTTAGTGTTCTTTCTATCTAGAAAAATCTCAACAGTTCTTGAATATATATCATAATGAGCATAGTGGCATTTAACCAGAAACTTTTTAAATAAAGAGACAAAGTAATTTTCAAATTCTGCGATGCCCATGATCAAAGATTCAAAACTATTGAAATTACTAGAAATTTAATTTGACCGGAAATTTGTTAATAAAAAAGATGCAAAAATACCGGTCTTACCTTACGTACCCCCGCCCCTCTCCCAAGACATTAACCCACCATTTGTTTTGTTTTTAGCGGACGTACTCACTTCAAAGTTGAGTTGTCTCCTTTGTCCGCTTGCAGCGCTTCGGACGTTCGCCTTGTGGTTGCGCTCCTTGTCGCTAGCGCTGCAGTCGTGCTGGCGGCCCAAAAGCTCCTCAGTGTCCGAAGGTCGTCCGTCGCTACAGTCTGTGGGAGCCACTGGAACAAATCCAGACTGTTTGGAGCTCACATTTTACTTCCCTTCCTTCACCAAAGTTTTTACCTTGCACAGTTATTATATGTTTCTATTTGGGAGACTTAACGTGTGTGTGTGTGTGTGTTGACCGGCCGATTTTTACAACACAAGACCTACATATAATCTAACTAAACATACACAACATCCAGTCCCCCAGCCATCAATTATTATTATTATTATTATTATTATTATTAGCACCGCGTCTTACTACCCGTTCGGGTTATACGCACTTACGCTAATTATGTGTAATGGTAGGGTGATTGTGAGATGAAATGAAGGACCTACAGTTTAACGTGGAATCCGAACCACGGTGGAGGCCTGAGCCATAAATTGATCATTGTGAAAGGACAAGTCCCAATTTCATTAACTTTTTTCCCTAGCTATGCCAAAGTAATCGAACCCGGGCCCTTTAGACTAATTTATTGTATGGACACGCTACCGACTGAACTAAATTGTCCAACCCGAAGAGTTAGACTGTGGTAGTATTTATAACACTGCCAAGAATTGTCCCTAGAAAAGTTCTTCTTGGATCGAGAAATATACGTAATAACCATCATTGTAGTCCCATGTATTGGGTCTTACTACTCGTCCGGGCTGTACCCATCTTTACACTGGGACGAGTATGTTAGAATAAGTAAGTGTATTCTCATTCACATGAAGATAGAGCTGAGATTCTGTTTAGGAATAAAAGCCCTTTAGTAAAGCCAGCTAAGATTCGAACACCGCACTTTCAGTCAATGGTAAATCAGACTAAATGAGCTTGACATAAAGCTTGCATGCTTACCGGCGCGGGGGAGTGGAGATATTGTTATTATTTTTAATACGTAAGCCTGTATGAATTAAAATATATTATGTATCAAATCTTTTTTATTCTGGTTTCTACGATCAAGTTTGCAAATACATTTTGCTGCATATTTTATGGAATATGAATGAGAGTATTATAGGCCACGAAGACACGTTTAAGAATAAATACACAAGAATAATACATTTTCTTATGCAATGCATAACATCACTCATGATTAGACTACGGTACTTTGCTAATGTTCGAATATTTTCTAAGAAAACTACATTTGTTATTTTCATTATGTTTTGGCATATTTGACAGCTGTGCAAGAACTAGAAATCACAATCAAGACTAAATAATAATCAGATTCCACTCTTAAATATAAATGCGATAGCTTGTAAAGGCAAAATCAATGTAGAATCCCTTATACGCACTTATCCACTAACTGGAAAATCCCAAGAAGCACTAAATAACTGTAGAATACCCCAGAATCACTAAATAACTGTGGAATATCTCAGAAACACTAAATAACTGTAGAATATTCCAGAAGCACTAAATAACTGTAGAATATCTCAGAAGCACTAAATAACTGTAGAATACCCCAGAATCACTAAATAACTGTAGAATATCTCAGAAGCAGTAAATAACTGTAGAATATCTCAGAAGCACTAAATAACTGTAGAATATTACAGAAGCACTAAATAACTGTAGAATATCTCAGAAGCACTAAATAATAACTGTATAATTTCTAAAAAGCACTCAAGGAAAAGGAGGCAGGGAGAGTGGAAAAGCCTTTTGGAAAAAATACCCTCAGTACTCCTGACCGAGATTCAAACCTCGACATCTCCGTCATCACAGTCCAGTCTACTGCGAGAGTAGCGCGTTAGACCACGTGGCCACCGAAACAGACCTGTTCACAACTGTCTGTCTATCAACTCAAAAGCCAGCTCACACCATGTAGGCCATAAGGCTACTCTTGAAACAGACTAAACTACTGATAATGGTGAGGTCGAGGTTCGAATCTCGATCAGATGAAATGAGATAAGATTTCCCCAAATGCATTTCCACTCTCCCTCCACGCAAATGCAGGTTCCCTTCCTATATATTCAACCTTCCTCAACCCTAACATATTAGCGTAATTAGTATATATTATGCGTATAGCCCGACGGGTAGAAAGACGCGGTGCTAAAAATAAACTCCAGGCGCTTACAGTCCGGTGGAACTGTGCCTAGATAATGATCTCTATATTCAGGTGGCTAAAGGCCAGTGACACTGTGCTTAGATAATGATCTCTATCTTCAGGTGGCTAAAGTCCAGTGACACTGTACCTAGGTAATGATCTCTAGCTTCAGGTGGCTACAGTCCAGTGGCACTGTACCTAGATAATGATCTCTATCTTCAGGTGGCTAAAGTCCAGTGACACTGTACCTAGGTAATGATCTGTATCTTCAGGTGGCTACAGTCCAGTGGCACTGTGCTTAGATCTCCGGGTGGCTACAGTTCAGTGGCACTGTACCTAGATAATGAATGATCTCTATCTGCAAGTGACTACAGTTCAGTGGCCTGTACCTAGATAATGATCTCTATCTGCAAGTGACTACAGTTCAGTGGCCTGTACCTAGATAATGAGCTCTATCTTCAGGCTCTAATTATGTCGGCCTGTTACACAAATTGTGATTAGTAACCAAGTGAAGGTGTTGTATTGTCAGCGAGCAGGTGATCCATGCAGCCCCGGTATGAAGGTTGGCTAGATCTGGCAACAGCGCTCCGCTGTCGGCTCCAGCGACAGTCGGCGAGCGGAAGAGAACCAGTTCCCAAAGAAAAGAACCGACAAACCCACCAGCAAACAACAAAATAAAAAATGCCGCGAGAGAGTGATGGAAGAGCGAGTGCCAAGCGGTCCCTGCTGGGGTCTACAAGAGGATCTACAGACATAAAGGTGACAGACAAGCAGGGAAACAGTAGCTACAGTAGAATATACTGTGCTACAGGCAAGGAAATAGTAGCTACAGTAGAATGAACAGTAATATAAGCAAATAAGCAGTAGTTGCAGTATATTGTACAGACAAACAGGATGTTTAAATAAAATTAACGTTTTTTGAAATATTTCCCATTTGAAATCGCATCAGTTTGGGTATAATTATAATAAAACCAAACATGGTCAATATGACAATCAAGAATGAATTATATTTGTATACAATATTTAAAATATAAATGCTTTTTAACTCTTTACAGTTGAAATGTACTCTAAAACACGCTTTTCATCAGGTAAGTCATTCGAGTCTGGTATTTCTAACATGGAATCAGCTTTTGTATTAGAACCCACCTCAGTGGCGTAGTTGGCTAACGCGCTCGACTGCTGAAGACGGGGAGATCGAGGTTCGAATCTCGGTCGGGTGAAATGAGGGGGGGGGGG
>CABFOW010004917.1:0-49387 GCA_902141385.1 Timema californicum | reverse complement strand
TTTAGGAAAAACCACCCCCAGTTCACCCGACCGAGATTCGAACCTCGATCTCCCCGTCCTCAGCAGTCAAGCTCAACACGAATAGCGCGTTAGCCAACTACGCCACCGAGCGCGGGTAACGTTTGATATTGAAGCAATATTGTATTGGCCTTTTCTCTCGTCCCCTACATCCCCACCTTAAGTGGTTGTTTTCAGTCCAATACAGGACTACCCAGGACAGGTGATAATGAACGGTGCTGATGAGTACTGCCACGATACAAGTGATATTCGTAGCCAGCCATTATATTTTTGTGTACAACGCGTATTACTACCCGCTCTGGGTATCCGCTTATTTACACTAATGGTAAAGGGACGAGGAAGGTAGAATTTAGAGTAAATTAACATGAATTTGTGTGAATAAAGAGTGGAAACTATAAAGGAAAACGCCCCCTTCTGTAGCCCAACTTGGATTCGAACCCCCCAAGCTCCCTGTTTTCTACAATTCACTCTAATGCGAGAGTGACACCTTGTACATGGGACTGCCAACCTTTTTGGGCCCCGATCAACTTATCAAAGATCCCGATATCACCCATAGTTTCTATATTCGTTAAAGTCAACTTTCCACAAATAATTATATTCCCCACACTTGTTGAAATAAATATTGAATTAAAACAAAAATACATTTTAGTTTATCAATGAATACGGGTATCAAATATCAATAATTCATTATAGGTTGATTTCTGCATTGAAACTTTTCTCATTTATTGTTTGGAGACAATTTAATTTCCTGACATCATTCAATGGTCTACGAAAAATTCTTAAGAAAGTGGGTTCGCCTCCCAGATCAGTGAAAAATATTTCGCAGCGTCATATTCAGGTCAGGTTCTAAAAGTCTCCGATAGAATCGAGAGAAGGACAATTGAATCATACGAGCGTTACTTGTCAAAATATGTATAGACCAGGGGCGTACAAAATTACCCATACAAGGATACGATAGATAAGCTTACAAACTTACCTATTCAAGTATATCACACAGGAGTGTATGAACTTGCCCAAAGATGCAACATAGGACAGTACGAACTTTCCCATCCAAGGATGCAACATAGGGGCGTACAAAATTACCCATCCAAAGATACAACATAGGGGCGTGCAAAATTACCCATCCAAGGATACAACATAGGAGCGTACAAACTTACCCATCCAAGTATGCAACATAGGAGCGTTCAAAATTACCCATCCAAGGATACAACACATGAGCTTACGGACTTACCCATCCAAGTATGCAACATAGGAGCGTTCAAAATTACCCATCCAAGGATACAACACATGAGCTTACGGACTTACCCATCCAAGTATGCAACATAGGAGCGTTCAAAATTACCCATCCAAGGATACAACACATGAGCTTACGGACTTACCCATCCAAGTATGCAACATAGGAGCGTTCAAAATTACCCATCCAAGGATACAACACATGAGCTTACGGACTTACCCATCCAAGTATGCAACATAGGAGCGTTCAAAATTACCCATCCAAGGATACAACACATGAGCTTACGGACTTACCCATCCAAGTATGCAACATAGGAGCGTTCAAAATTACCCATCCAAGGATACAAAACATGAGCTTACGGACTTAACCATTCAAGTATGCAACATAAGAGCGTTCAAAATTACTCATCCATTACCGATCGAAGGGCTAAATCAGTGCATGGGGATCAATTTTAAAGTAATTAGAACACGGCACTAATTAAATAAGGATTATGGTTTGAGGAAAATATATTACGGTTACAAAAGTTACTTTAACTACTCTCCTATAATCATAGGTCAACTTATGTGAACTGGAGTTGTCACTTTTTGATATTATTGATCAAGGGCGTAGAAATCTCATTTTTATAAGAGGGTCCCCTAACAAATTCTAGAGGAGTTCGAACCCCCCCAGCGCTGCCCTCTTTCAAACTTTTCATAGTTAGGGTGAATCCTCAAGTAGGATCTTACAGGCGATAGCAAACATTTTTGCCCAATTTTCTCGGACAAAACTTCCTCGGCTCATTCCATGAAACTTCCTTTGTTTTTAGATACCATATGAATGGCTGAGAAAAGTATAGTATTTGACACGTTGACAGAGCTAATTTTACATTAGAAAGTTTAAAAAAGTGTATCTTGAAATTGAATATTAAAATATTCATTAATTACAGGGTGGCCTACGGAAAATTTGCCCGCCTCCTATATCCAGCAGTCGCCTCACTCTGAATTGGAGGAGGTCAATCCCCTTCCAACCATATTGTGACATGGAGAATGAGCAAGTGAAATGCTTGTCTAGAGTTTTATTGACTCATTCTTCATGTCACAATATGGATGAAAAGGGATTGACCTCCTCCAATTCAGAGTTAGGCACCTGCTGGATATAGGAGGCGGGCTACTTTTCCGTGGGCCACCCTATAGTATTAGGTTGATGACATATACAATTAAAATGATATTAAAAGTAAAAAACTTAAACATCTCATTCTTCATGTCACAATATGGATGAAAAGGGATTGACCACCTCCAATTCAGAGTTAGGCACCTGCTGGATATAGGAGGCGGGCTACTTTTCCGTGGGCCAACCTATAGTATTAGGTTGATGACATATGCAATTAAAATGATATTAAAAGTAAAAAACTTAAACATTGGGTTTTTATATAAGTATATTTGTGGACCCCCCCCCTTTAAGGAAGCGTCCAACAAATTCCAGGGGGTCCAGTTAATCCTAGGAGGGGTCTGGACCCACCGGACCCCCACTTTTCTACGCACTTGGCTTATTGATATATTACATTTACATATGTACACACATATACCGGGCGTTCATTAAAAAATTTCCACCAAAATATCTCGAAAACAATGCATTGCAGAACAAAATGTTTTAGACAAAAGTTGTTTGGTTCTGATTGGAAATAAGGTGGTAGGGCTGGTATGACCTTGGGTGGCGTTGCCAAGGTGACGTTAAGGTCACGTTGATTCTTTTAAATATAACTATCTAGTTTTTATTACATATTCCTATAGATCAATATGTACCATTTTCATAATGATGGTTTTAAGCCTTTTAAAGTAAAAGTTATCACGAAAAATAAACTTCACAAGTTTCTGAGTCACCGGCACCGGGCGCGGCATTAGAATTTTGCCTATTCAAACATATCTCGGGAAGTAACAAGTGTTTGTGTGTAAGATTGTAAACAAAACATTGTTTTATTATTAATGCCAGTTACAAATCCATTAGTTGTCTTGTTTGAATTCTACTGTTAACATCCAATCTTGAAACATGTTTTACAGTCGGGAAGAGAGAACATAAATGATTTTTATGTTTTGAGTCAAGGCTCAATGTGTTCGAAGAACGGCAGCATCAAGTTAAAAATTTATCACATGTTTATGTTTTGGATCTTGTTTCAAACTTTAAGGAAACTGGTTCTGTCGCAAACAAAAAAACGGACTATTCGTACAGTATTAAGTGAACTAACCCAAGTGGAAATTTTGGGCACTTACGTGGCAAATCCCAAAAGTTCAGTGCGGGAAGTGTCTAAAGCTACTGGTGTATCAATTGGTTCGGTTCATAAGACAATACAATTAAATATGTTTCATCTGTATAAAATGAAGATACATCAAACATTACGCGAAGATGATCCTGATAGGCGAGTACAGTTTTGCGAAAAATGATAAAATTATTGAATGCCAATCCATTGCTATTAGAATATATCTTCTTTTATGACGCATGCACTTTTTTATTAAGTGGTTTTGTAAATAAACACATGTGTCATTATCGAAGTGATCAAAATCCTCATATTTTTACGGATGGACACACTAAATGACCAGAAAATATAAAGGTTTGGGCAGGTATATTAGGTGACACGATTATTGGTCCGATATTTATTGACGGAAATTTGACAGGGGAAAAATATCTGGAAATGCTTGAAAAAGATATTCATCCTCTCATAGTGCACGCCCTAGAAAATAAAATAGACAATCATGAAAACATGATAAAGATCTTTTAAATTTTCAGCAAGATGGAGCACCCCTCAGCGTACACTATTCGTCCATCAATGGTTAGACAACAGATTTAATGGACAATCTATTGGTGGAAGAGGATTAATTGTGTGGTCAGCGAGGTCACCTGATTTAACTTCCCTAGATTTTTTATGGGAACATTTAAAGTTAAATATTTATTGGACTAAACCAGCAAATATCGATTAGTTAAAAAAATATGATAGCAATTGCATGTAGAAGTATTACAAGAGCAACCCTACGAAACGTCAGAAGTGAATTCGAAAATATGCTCTATAGTTGTTTTGCTCAAAATGGAGAGCATTTCGAAAGTTCCTTTGAACTTAAAATTAAAAAAGTGTTTTCTCAATAATTATTTTACAAATACATATAAATGTGAAAAAAACACACGTATGCGATCAAACAGCACACAAACATTTAACACTTGTACCTTCCTGAACTATGTTTAAATATGGCAAATTATAATACCACGCCTTGTGTCAGCGACTCAAAAACTTGTGATGCTCATTTCTCGTGATAGCTTTTACTTTTAAAATCTTAAAACCACCATTTTGAAAATAGCACAACTTGATCTACTGGAATATGTACTAAAAAAATTGGAAGTCTCATTAAAAACAATCAAAGTGACTTTATCAACACCTTAGCAACGTCGCCCAAGGTCATACCAGCCTTATAACCTTGAATTCCCTGTCAGAACCAAACAACTTTTGTTTGAATCTATTTTTCTGCAATGTATTGTTTTCGAGATATTTTGGTGAACAGTTTTCAAATGAACACCCAGTATACAGTGCTAGTTATATTTCCGGGTACAAAATTATACAAGTTGTAGGGGTGGACAATATAAGTATTTCCACGTGATTAACTTAGGGCCACCCGCTACTGTGGTTGCGTGGTCTATCACACCACTCTCGCAGTAGACTAGACTGTTGATGACGGGGAGATCGAGGTTTGAATCTCGGTCGGGTGTACTGAGGGGGGTTTATTAAAAATTATGTTCCACTCTCCTTACACGCAAATGTGGGTACACTTCCTATAAAATGGCTTGGATCGACGACGCCAAATGGTGGTGCTGTGAGACGCCAAAGTTGGCACTGAACGCACCTGGGGAGTAGGCAACAAATGCAGCATGCCACGCAAACCAACACAGGCATCCTCAGCAATCCCTCCTCTGACACACACGATGGTGCCAGGGTAACAGAGTGGCATTGCACTCACTGTTAACTGTCATGATTTAAACCACACTCCTACTTGCTATGCGAATAATATTTGTGAGTTGCTTAACTCCCAGGTGCATACAACACCAACTTTGACGTCTTGTAGCAACGCCATTTGTAAATACCTGTATTATTGCCCTATACAACATGTATGATTTTTTATCTAGAGGACCCGCCTCGGTGGTGTGGTTATCTAATGCGCTAGTCGTGTTGAGCTAAACCAATGAGGTCTGGTAGTTGATGGAGAAGACAGAGGACAGGGTGCATTGAAGGTCTAAGTTCACTGACAAAAGGAATGGACTTATCACAAGACAGAACACACCATTATAATAATAACATATGAATACATACGTAATAATTATATAGTATAATCTTATCAATGTTTAGTTCAACAAAATGTGTTTGCATTTTCGAAGCATTTCTTCCTACCAGCATCCTACTTAGCTTTCACTTTTTTTTTAAAGATCTAACCTATATTTGTTTTTCATTCGCTTAACCTAAAAGTTTTTTTTAGAACCTGGAACCATATTGGGTATACGATTAGGATTTCTTGTGTTCTTCCTACATTCATAGCCTGGAAATAAAATGTTTCAAATTAAATAAAGGTTGAACTAAGGTCATTCGAAGATATTTAAGAATTTTTAAGTCAGATGGAGACAATATTTTATAAACTTTAAGACCTAGCTTATCAGTCAGAGATTGGCGAATTGTTAGAAAATACGTAATTCTACCAGAGATAGGATAATCAACCATGATTTGTTTATGGGGAAGAGGTGAGGGGAAGGGGGACGAGAAGTTTGGAAACCACTTTCGGTTAACCCAATTTAGGGACGAAACCCGTCCTTTCAAGTCACGGTGTGGATACACTACCATTGGAGTCAACTTTGCGGTTTATGTTCTATGGTCGGGTTACCCTAGAAGGTACTCTATCTGAAAGTTCAATTATTACTTAATCCACTTTAATGTGTTCATACAGTAGTCTAAGGATGTATTCCACAGTTGTGGCCTTTGACAGATGATGTTTATTTTTGCAGGCTTTCAAACAAATAGAAGAACCTATTGTTAGGTTAAACTGCCAATATTAAATTCTTCTCATAGCTATTAGGCTTATGTTCCCTCTCAAAGGTTCTTCTTGTAGCTATTATGTTATGTTCCCTCTCAAAGGTTCTTCTTGTAGCTATTAGGGTATGTTCCCTCTCAAAGGTTCTCCTTGTAGCTATTATGTTATGTTCCCTCTCAAAGGTTCTTCTTGTAGCTATTAGGGTATGTTCCCTCTCAAAGGTTCTTCTTATAGCTAATACTGCTACTATATGTTCTAGTTTAACCTTTTCAGTTCAAGTATCTGTTTGGAACGTATTAGTCCACCATAATGGGACTCTTAAGAGTCTGTCCTACATCCTTCCCCCTCCCCCTAGATAGCACCTAACTTAGGTATGTAATACAGTTAGAACCACACTGCGTCGTAGTGGGGCTTTTGTAATCTTATTTTTCAAATAATCACAGTAGAAATGAGAGGAGTGAAACTTTCACCATGTTTAAAAAAATTAATGTTTAATTATGTTAAAAATATTAATAATGTTTAATAATGTAATAAAACAAACATAATTGAAACATTATAACTTTAAAATAAAACAATATTAATTTAATTATAGTTTATCTGGTTATTTTTTGTCCTATGTCTGATTATCCGTTCGGGTCATACGATTATTTACCAATTACTCTGATGGTTTTAGGGATTAGGTAGGTTATATTTATAGGAAGTGTATCGAAATTTGCGTGTATAAAGAGAGTGGAAAACAATTTAGAGAAAACAACCCTCTGTACACCCGAGCGAGATTCGAACCTCGATATCCCTGTCATCAGAAGTCTAGTCTACTGTGAGAATAACACCTTGGAGCATGTGAACACAGACTTTTCTGCTGTCAAGTTAATAATCAATAAGACTGCACTTAAATACCTTTCTGGTTAAAGCGTCATCTCGTATGTATATTCCTGGGTGATAGGTTGTGAGATGGGCTTTTTACGTGGGTCATATAAATTCCAGGACTATGGTTTGTACAACCCTGCTTTTGATACTCGTAACAATAAAAAAAAGAGGTCTGCGATGGGATGTTATACGTTCTCCACTTTTGCCTATTTTTATCATTCCCGTTTACATTGGTGAAATACAATTCGAAGGAAGAGTATTCCACTGAAACTCAATTATCGTTAGTTGCTGTAAGGTATCGAAGGTATATTTATCTCAAGTTTTGTTCAAGGAATATTTACTACTTGAGCGTTCATGTATATCGATATTTTTTTAACCTAAACATGGCAACTGTGGGGTGGAGAAAGAATTGGAATATTCCATGCTGTTTTCTTTACTAAAAATGCTCTATCTCCTCCGATGATAGGGTGAGGCTATTTGGATTAAGGTAAATTTAAATTACATTAAGAAGCTAAGATACTCAGCAGTCAATCAACGCATATTTGTTAGAACTGAATGTTTATATTTATCGAGTGAATTAGGGCTAAGTAAATATGTAAATAAATCCAGTTTTAAAAGTAGTACCCGGTGAAATATTACTTTTAAGTGAACAGTTTAATGCAAACGATCTTACATTATACCTTTTTCTAGACAATTGGGGTAAGTAGTGGTTGATCGTAAAAGAGGGTGGCGACTCTCAATATATTTTCCTCTATGCTTTCCGAAGAAAGTTGTATTATCTACTTCCTAGTAGAAAACTAAAGGCATTGATAACTTAAAAAAGAAGAAAAAAAAATTAAACAACCACACATAATCTTAAAATTTTCTGTCGTGACCAAATCAATACATGACTTTGTTTGATAGAGAATGATAAATCTATGTTGCTAACGATTTACTTTAATCTCAAAAGTACACATTTTTGCGTAAAGCATTGTAATTATTTGAAAAAACTTTTAACGCAAAATTAAGATTTTTGAACTAGTCAGAAACCTGTTGATAGTTTTCGCCTAAATTTTAGTGAAAACCACCTTAAAAATATCAAACCACCTTCTAAATAATGCGGTATTTCTAAACGTCTTTAACGCGTCTAAGTGTTCTACTACACACCTCTCTTAAACGTGAGCAAGTTAGGCGTAATTGAGATAATTTTTCTGGTGATTTAAATAATCGTCTTTGAATAATAAGGTCCTATTAGTTTTGGCGCTATTATTTAGAGTTGTAAGTTTATTTGCACGTGGCTCACCAACAATTAGAATGAATGGATGGTATGAAAAAATAATAGAATTACTTGGTATCGAAAAATAGTTTGCTACAGCGACTATTTGAATAACTTTAAAGGAGATTTTGGATCAAGGGTTTGTTATAAATCATCAATCAGTTGATAATTGTTTGCTAAAATTGTCTAAAATTAAACTATTTTAGATCATGGTACAGTCTATTAGCAGTTTCTTATATGAAAATGAATCCATAAAATAATGTCTTAAATAAAAAAAAATAAAAAACTGGCAATAACTTATCAATTTCTATAGCATAATTCTAAGTCTTGTCATTTTCTTAGGAATGAATTCATATCAAACTTATCTATCTTTACGATAACCTGTGGGGAATTGCAAATTTGACAACTTCTCTATGAACCATTTTGACTGGCCCAATCTATGCAGTATTTTGGGTGAAAATGGACCAAAATAGTTTCTCGGACCATCTCAGGCGGTCAAATGAGAGCGTAGTTGGAGAATTGATCGAACGTTTTAATTTTTTCTACCGCGTCTTACTACCTGTTTAGGTTGTACGCTTATATACTAATTACGCTAGTGATTTTCTAGAGATGAGAAAGGTTAGATTTTTAGGAAGTATAAATGAATTTACGTGGAGGGAGAGTGAAAAACCATTATGGAAAAACCACACACAATGCACACGAGCGAGATTAGAACCTCGACATCCACGTCATCGGTAGTCTAGTTTAGCATGAGAGTAGTGCGTTAGATCATGTATCCGCCGAAGCGGGTACCTATAAAAAGTTTGAAAGCAAGGATTTTTTTTCTTAGAACCCGATAAAATGTCTTAAGCAATGTTCCTTCTTTCACAAAGCTATACCCGAATAAATCTACAAGAGAACATGAATATCTGGATGATTCTGTGGAGCCACAAATCTCTGCTATCGCTGTTCAAGTAAATGTATCTGAGCATTTATAAAGTGTCATGGATGCCTATCAAAACTGGCAAAATGAAATAATACAATATACTCAAATAAATAGGGTAAGTGTATAGTAAGGCGGTATCTCCTTTTTTATTCCCTTTTCCTTATTTTATATACTACTTTTCTTCTTCGATGACATGTTTATGTGATTTTTCACCGTCTTCAAGTCATATTTGTATTAAATATGGTTGATTCTACTTCATACTATTGGATATCTTGTGAACATTTTATCTCACTTGAAGACGGTGAAAAATCACAGAAACATGTCATCGTTGAAGAAAAGTAGTATATAAAATAAGGAGAAGGGAATAAAAATTAAGATACAACCTTATTAAAAATTAATTTTATTCCTTACCAAATAAACATAAACATTATTAGAAATAAGACAAGGCTTGGTAAAAAACAAGTTAAACAACCTAAAGTGAAATAGTTTTATAGTTAGAGAAGGAAAATATTAAATGCGAGAACTTGAATAACCCTAATGATGACACGCCTAATAGAGGAATTTTTATTTTCTCTCAACTCCTCGAAAAGAAAGTGTTGTGATCGTCAAAAAATCGAACTCAAAATTTTGATAAATTTCAACGTTTCATTACCCTCTGAAACAAAAAGTTTTTTTAAAAAATGCCATCTGTCTGTTTGTGGCTTGGACTAGAGCTGAAACCATTTTACCGATCGGGATAAAACTTGGTATCTAAGGTTTATATAAGGTCGCACCAAGGAATTTTTAGAATTTGATACATAAACCTCAAATTAAGGGTAGTTTCATTAATGGCGAAAAAAATAAAAATAGATTTTTTCAAAATAGGCTTTAACGATTTTGATTAAATTTCATTTCCAATCCTTAATCAATATTTCAAACAAAATGAATACTCTCAATTTTTCGTCAAAATAACTTTAAGGGTTGTGGTTTGATGAGTAAATTCACATATTTTATCATATCTCCGTAACTCTTTGAGATATGAAATTACTTATTATCGAAACTATGTAGGTTTATTTAGAATACAAATCTTTAATTTGAAACATATTTTTATAAAACCAATCATTTTAAAGCTATACGGAAATATATATAATTTCTTAACTTTTCGAACAATTAAGGTAAATAATTGCAACTATAAAAAAAAATCTAACCCAAGATGTTTATGGATGTTGAATTTCCATGACTCTCGTACAAAAAAAAGTGGTTTTTGCAATGCCTTCTGTCTGTGTGTCTGTCTAACTCTAAAATTAAGAGTAGTTTACAAAAGGACGAAAAGAGAAAATAACATTTTTCTCAAAATTGGCTCTAACGATTTTGATTAAAATTATTATCTAGTTGTTGATTAAGATTATATTCAAAATGGCAAATTTCATTTTCTCATGAAACATACTTTTAGGGTATCTTACAAAAGTGGAAATTTCCTATCTTCGCAACTATTTAAGATACTAAATAATTTATCATTGTAAAATTGTAGCATTATTAAAAATAAAAAAAACTTTGATTTAAATTTATTTTTATAAACCCAATAGTTTATGAGAAATTCGCAAATATATTAATACAATTTTGCGATATTTAGTTGTACAAAGATACTACTTATGTTTTAACGTAATAATTATATAATTCCACAGACTAATTAAATATTAGTAAGTTTCTCAAAAAGTTTATGTTCATTTTCTTTTAACTTATTAGGGGAAGATTTTGTACAGCAATGATATATTTATCTCCATTTTAGACTCAATAGTTATTATTTACATTTTTTATCACTCAAAATATATAAATGAGGAATTAAATTGTAATTCGATGACCTGAAGATGTTCAACACCTAAAAATAGTCGAAAATTTTAAATAGAAGCCGAAATTTTAGTTCAAAGTGTTGACCCTTGTGTTCACAACGTGTTCTTTTTATTAATACAAAGATACAATGAGTACATTGATTCTTTAAAAATACATTAATAAAATTTAAAACCTGGAATCTAAAAATGTTTTACGTAAGTATAGTGCAATTTATGCTTGGGTTTACGAGTGTATATTATTTTTTCTCGCATTATATTATGAGTTTTGAGTAATTATATCTATTTTTAAACAATACAATGATAAATAAAGTCCATGCGGAGTTCCGTACCATTTATTTAAAAAATTTATTCAAGGTATTTAACATGCATTTTTGAACATACCAATTATTGTAGCACACTAGAATTTCTATGAGCGGGAGCGAAAGGGCCTACCAATTTTACTGGGAAAGGTATTTTCACATACCTTCTAGGATTCTTACACATGCCATAATTGACATGAGACCGACGGCTTTACATCCATCACCTCACCTGGGCTTAAACCCATGAATATTGTGGCCATGAGGAAAGAACCTTACCCCATGACCATTGAGATCAAATACTTTAATCGTTGGCAATGGATAATTGAAAAGGTTCTCCTCCATAAGGAGCAATATTAAATTCTGTGTCCTTGCTAAGCTGATACTATCGTGAGGTCGAACGCATTGTTTTTAAAACACATTTTAATGGTTAAATATTTATGCTGAGTCAGATATAAAATAAACATAACATAGGGGAACAGGATGAAAAGGTTAAATTTTGAAAATGCAACAGTATTCGCTTAAATAATAAAAAATAAATTGAGTCACAATTTTTTTTAGGTTTTGTCCTAACCTTTCAGATCAGAATATTTTGTTCTGACTTTTATAATCCATCTGGGACAAGGAAGGTAGAGTTAAGAAAAATGTACCCTCATTTGTATGGATGGCTAGTAGGAAACAAAATAATTTATTAAGACTTTTTTCAGTCCAATCGACCCATCACCAACAAACAAGAATATACGCTATTGAAGTTTAAATCACGTCCCCATCGTTGCGGGGCTAAAGCGAGTCTCGCAATTTATTTTTATATACTCAGTAATCCTTAGAAGATCCTTATCTGGTAGTTTTAAGTTGGGGATGTATAAAGCACGAGAAAAGGCTAGTGTTTTTGCGTTTTTTTTAGCAAAACTTTTTTTTTGACCAAAGTAAATACACTAATTCTCCAGTGTAAACATGGAGTTTAGGTTTATTCACGTGGTGATATCAACAAATATTTGAACATCTATCAGGAGTATAGCGGCATTATTTGAGAATATTTTTGAAATAAAGGTCAAAAGTTTTCTATTTATATTGAAGCAATATTTGATTTATTTTGACCAAAAATATGCTTTGATATAAACACTGAATAAACACTTGACATTTTATCGTGTCCTATACACCCCCTACCCTACCTTAGACGTTTCTAAATGAACGTTCATATATTCATAAGCTAGACAAGGTGTTCTGGAGATGTCAATTTTGACAAATGGTTTCAATTTTTTACTTCTGGAAAATAAAGTAGATATTGATGATTCAACATGTCGTGTCTCTAATATCGTTTCAAAGACTCCTCGATCAAATTCTAATTCAGCTCTATCGTTTTTGAGCCAATAAAGATGGTTCTCTCTCACATGGAAATTCTTTTGTGGTATTTTTAATTGAAAATAATTTTTACTTTTAGTTTATACACATACCTTTTGCATTATTGACTATAAATCAGGAGAGTATGGAAGCTATTTATTATCTACTGATTACTACGACCATTAATCCTCATAACTTCTAATTCAAGGATTAGCGATTCGATTGCAAGAATATTTAACTGGTGGCTACTACTTGTTTGGTTTTGTTGCACATTTGTTAGTTAAGTTAATGTTGTAGAGTCGAGCAAGATCCAATCGAGAAAAAGTGCACCAAAATCCACGTGGAGGTAGTGTGGAAAACATTTTAAGATGAAAATACGTTCAACATACTTGACCGAGTTTCAAATCCCAGTCTCCCATTCTACAGAAATACAGCCTTGCGCGAGCGTGACGCCATAGACCATTCAACCACCAAAAGAGGTAGTAAATTACTGCAGCCTTATACTCATGCTACATAAAACCTAAGCTTTGTTTAAAATACATTATATCCCTTCATTAATTATTTAACGTTAAAATGTTTTATTTCAATCTAATGCTCGGGGACTTCAGACACAAAAACAACCATGGTAACTGCTACTATCCTTCTCCACACGCCCCAAATTTATGGGTACGGCTTGCCTGGACTGCTAATATATCTATATACGTAAGTATTAGGGGCTTATACCATAATTATTTTAACTGACTATAAAACTTACAAAATAATAAACGCTATAGCTAGATCAAGACGACATCTTGTTATCAAGTTGTCTCGATCAACGTTTCATTACAAACTCACCCCCCCCCCCGAGTAACCTCATAAAACATGGCTGGTGGTGGTAGTGAAGTGTGAGTGAGCACCACTAAAAGTTGTCTAAGAATCCTCCCCTCCCTTTGCCAATGTCGGCCAAGTGGAATAGCACGATAACAACCAGACAGGTCTACAAGAAAACATTGCGCCGAGGTGACGTCATACACTCCCTTATCTATCGCGAGGTGGCAGTGCTGTAGCGCTGCTCGCTCAAGTGCGTTCGGACGAGATTAGGAAATCAAGACTAGGAGAAAATATAATTTCTGGTTGGCTGAGGGTAAAAAATGGTTCAGAATTTGTCATTTGTGTAAGAAAACAAATTAAAGTGTAATTTACTTCTTGAGAGATGAGTACAAAACATTTATCTACATTAAAATGCAATGAGCTAGACAGTATACTCGTTTGTGAGAAACGGTTATCTTATTCAACTATTAAAACTTGTGAAAGTATCAAATTTTCAAAGTGTACTTTCCATTCTACACTTGATCCTCAATGCACACATTTTTATCTATTTATTTGAGGTATTTAACGTGCACCTTCTGAACTGATTGATTATATCAGCACACGATAGTTTATTAGAGCTAGAGCGCAAGGGCTTACCATTTTTTCTGGGAAAGGTATGTTCACATACCTTCAAGGGTTCTTTACATCTCACAATCGACTTGGGACCGATTACTTTAATTCCCTCTCGAAGGAAGTTGTGTTACGGATTTTTATCGCTTTCAATTAACTGTCTGCAGATGAAATAGGGGAGGTAAACCCTTTGTAGTCACCTTCCTAAAGACGTGCGTCATAGCTACCGTGACGTTCTTCTCCGTCTTGTGATTGACGGATTCAACCCAAGACCATTTGGAATATGCGTCGATGAAGTTAAGAAGGTACTCTTTTCATCTATTCGATAGAGAGTAAGGTATTATCTTGATCTGATCAGCCCATAGTAACTTGTTTAATCCACATACTCCCTCATTTCTTCTAAAAAAATTTTCATCTTGCAGGACGAAGAAGTTCACGTGCGATATTCTCCTTGAAAAACATGATCATACATTGATTTCAGCCTCGGGTAGTTCTTTAATGAAGGAAGAAATCTTCTATCGTGCTCTGAATGGCCTGCTCCAGCCAATGCATGCAAGAGTCTCCCTCGATCTACCAATTCGTTCGGGTCATTCAAATATGTATAATTTCTCCCTTTTACTCTTTCCAGACCCTCGCTCTCAGGCTCACCCTGAAACAAAGGTTTTATGATACGTGTATACTTTGAGCCTGTGCGTGAGTTGAAACGGCTATAAGGTTCGTTCACGGCTCAATGTCCGTTTGTTTAATCGAGCTTTGAATTGTAAACATTCAGATCATCCTCGGTGAAATTAATAGGCACTTTTTTGAAGACTAATTCCATAAGAAACTGAATGAAAGGAGCCACAATAATTTGAGAGTTAACAGTTCCCTAATTTTCATAAAAAAAACATGTGTATCCCCGAGTTTGGTCGTGTTTCTATCTTAATATAAACCATAAGTTTTTATAAGAGCGTGCTTGACGTGTATGAAAATAAGTATGCGATAAATGTATGTTATGTAAGCTCTCAGGAGAAAGTATTTCTTCCTTTGTATGTATATATGTGTGTATGTATGTTATGTATGTATGTATGTATGTATGTATGTATATATGCATGTATGTATGTTTGTTTGTATGTATGTACGGTCTAGGGGTAAGTTGTCAGACTTCTATGCTGGTGGCCGGGGTTCAATCCTCGGTCCCGGCAAAGATTTATCTGATTACCAAACCCTTCCTTCACCTCTGACAAGACATCTTGTGAATGTGAGGAATGCCAGGCCTCCACCGGGGTTCGGATTCCACGTTAAACTATAGGTCCTTCATTTCATCTCACAATCACCCTACCATTACACATTAGCGTAAGTGCGTATAACCCGAATGGGTAGTAAGACGCGGTGCTAATAATAATAATAATGTATGTATGTATATATGTATATAATGTATGTAATATATATATGCTATGTATGTATATAATGTAATGCATGTAGTGTATGTATATTATATATTGTATGTATGTATATATATATATATACATACATACATACAGGATGCTTGGAAACTCATAGCCCAAACTGCACATATAGTTTGTTTGAACCAAAAGTAAAACAAAGCCCCTATATATTTACATCCAGCAAACTATGCTAATACCATTAAATTGTGTTCAAAGTTTCAACGCACAGTGCCGGGAGAGCAAAGAAAGCAAGCATGCGTGTACAACAGGTCGCATATGAGTTAGGTGCGTGGCAATGCAATCCTCGACATCTTGGAGCTTGGTATCAGAATATAGCATTAATTAATAGTAAACACAATAGTCCATCTAGAAATGTGAATACGTTATGAGGGTTATCATTAACCCCTACATCATGGAATTATCGTATGTGCAGTGCCGTGTGCCTAAACCCTATGCAACTGGCTATTCACGCATGCTTGAATAGTTTGCTCTTCAGGCGCTGTACACTAAAACTTTTAAAACCATTTAATTGTATTAGCATACCTTTCCGGATTTAAGTGTAGAGAGATTTTCTATTACATTTGGTTCAAACAAGCTATATGTGCAGTTTGGGCTATGAGTTTCCAAAAATCCTGTATATATACATATATTATATTGTCGAACTTAAGACATCTGGACATGTAGAATAAGAAGTTCTGTAGAAAACTTCTTCAGCATGAAAGGTAACTGGCCTTATTTCTTTACCTCTAATGGTGATGGTTCGATAGGTCCAAGATCGATACATCACAGAAAATCTGGAAGCGGCGGGAATAGACCCTGGGACCTTTGGATCTGTAGCCAGGAACTCTGAGCACTATACAAGAGAGATGGTCATAAAATATAATAGTGTAATACCTGTAGCTAGTATGGCGTATGGCCCCAATTTGACTTTGACCCCGAGTTGTGTGACATAATAATTGCGTGCTATGTCGCAAAACTCCTCCTGGGTTTTCTCTGGTGACTCATACCTAGTGCCAGTATATTTCCGTCTGACCTGAATTTCCCCTCTGGTTATTTCCATGAAGACATGGGGTTAGCGATTTATTGTCCTCCTTAAATGTCGCAAAGGTTTATATCTGGTTTTCTATGTGGCAATGGGTTTTCCCTGATACTTGGCGCCAGTTTGGTGGCTCGACAAGACCGAAATAGTTCACGACCTTGAATTATGTCGCAACCCTGATGACTGGCACCAGTTTGACAGCTCAACAAGACAGGAATAGTTCACGACTTTGAATGATGTCGCAACCCTCCTCATATATGGGGCAATGGGATTTCCCTGGGGACTGGCGCCAGTTTGTTGGATCGACAAGACAGGAATAGTTCACGACCTTGAATGCGGTCGCAACCCTCCCCTTCTATTGGCCAATGGGTTTTTCCTGATGACTGGCGCCAGTTTGGTGGCTCGACAAGACAGAAATAAATCACGACCCTGAATGATATCGTAACNGAATGATGTCGTAACCATTCCTATCTATGTGACAATGGGTTTTCCCTGATGACTGGCGCCAGTTTTGCGGCTTGACAAGACGAGTAGATAAAGTACATGTAATACATGAGGTCATTGACCCTGAAAACCCTCTCCTGGCAATGGGTTTTCCCGATGACGTCTTCACACTGTCGTAACCCTGATGACTCATACCTGGTGCCAGTTTAATGGATCGACAAGACAAGTAGAGACAGGAATAGATCACGACCTTGAATGATGTCGCAACCCTCCCCCTTCTATGTGACAATGGGTTTTCCCTGGTGACGTCATCGCTCTATCACAACCTTAGCTGGTAACAGCTATACATATCAACACCTGTTTTGAAATCTTTTCATTATATAACTTGTCTTAGAGTGTTAAACAAGCAACCCAGGATGAGTGATTACGCTTCGCTAACGGATCTGGGTGATTAAATGTACTTTTATAACAGGCACACTCATTATTTATTTGCTGTTAAATCAAAGTGTAGACATTTAATTTATTTCAAATTACAATAAACCATGGTAGAGTTGTTCTAGGTTTATTAATCTATAATAGGTTTATGAGAATTAAAACTATAGATAATTTGAAGGTGTCCAAGCAGTTACTTTTGGATCATATTTGAATAAAGTAATGCCTGAAAAAATGTTTATTACAGTCCAGGGTATTTTATTGAAAAAACATGATTTGTAGCTATAGTTAAATGGTAATTAATTTTGTTGTTAATTTTCTAATGGCTGAATATTATTTTAAAATCGTATAAACAAGAGTCTATATAATAAATTAAATAATGTATTTTTTAAATCTAAGAGTAGTTTATTGAATACATTTATTACAAACTATAAAAATATTTGAGGGGAATTTACTAAAAATCTCAATTTTATTTATAAGATGTTTTGAACAAGTCTTTATTATAATTAACATAATTATGTGTTTATTGAGGGTAGTGTTTTAAAATACTACAATGCCATCAGTTTCTATGGCCCCTGCATTTATGAAAGACGTTGCATAGTACATCCTAAATGTACCAAAAAACAAACCATTTACAAATATTTTTTGGATTTAAAAAGCACTCTTGTACTTTTCGAAAGTATTTAAACACCCTTTCTCACCGCTAAAAAAGGCTGTCCATTTCTAAACAAAGCGAATAGATCCGCAACGACCACCATCCTGCACATAGGGGAATATATGTAAAGCCCGGTCGTTGGCCGAGTATCGCCTATTACTGTCGAGCTTTTAAATACAGATACCGAAAACAGGCCAACGCTTCAAAGTGAAGCGTGTGTTATAATAAAGTACACATTGCCCAGACGAGCTAATGCTACTAAATATCTCGGATTCACATACCACTCTGAGGATTATTTTATCTTACTATTATATCACGTAGATGATCTGTTTAATATTATTTAATTCAAGCTATACTGAATATCAAATTAAGATGTTGCTTTATATTTTTAGAGAATGAGCTGTGGGGAGATCCTCAGACATCCACGGATCTGATGGACCTCCGAGTATAAATGGAGGAATTGACCGCAAACGATTGGTAATTGCTGACTAATGAAAGACCAGATTTGTAAGAAAGAATAATTATCTTAAAAAAAATAGAACCATGCAAAATTGTTTTGAAATATGGATAATGTGATAAATTGGTGGGTTTTCATGAATAAAATTGCGGGTTATCAGTTGTTTTTTATAAATGCTAAACGGTAAATATTATATTGATTTAAGGTTACTTCCTTGTTGCAATATTATTGTATGACACCTTGGCTCAGTAGGTAGAATGCCTACCTCTTAATCTAAATGTCCCGGGTTTGAGTCCCGGCAGGACTATAGCTATTATTGTGAAAATTACTATGCAGATTAATAGGTAGTTTCTGTATGATTATTCATGGCTATCATATACGTTAAAAATTATAATATAAAGTTACGTTTTGTTTCAGATGCATAGGACCACTATATGATGTCTCTTCAACATCAGGTGTCTGCGGTGGTATCACCTCCACCAATACCGCCCCTAGTGCAACACGAGTCTATAAAGGACATTTTTTCTGCTCTGGATGCGATTGATGCATCCATAGTTGAGATTATAATTTTATGTTAAAAAAAATATGTATAATAATATCATTTATAATATAAGTTGAAAGAGCATATAATAAGCAGAATGCTTAGTAAACCTCTATAATAGAATACTAATAAGGGAAAACACTTTTAAAATAGAACCAACCTTAAAATAAACGAGATGTCCCAAACATTGTGTAGAATAAACAAGTGTCTTTTAAATAGGGTAGTTAGTGCAATTGAGGGGTCCAGTTTAATATTTGATATACATACTCTACACTCCGAGGACAAACTATAAATAAAATGATCATTACGTTTTCAGGAATTATTTTTATAACTTATATGATAGTTTGTTTGATATAAAAAAGGCAAGGAATGAATTTTTAAAATTGAATTTGGTTGGAAGAATATAGTTTCAAATCCTTTCTTTGAAGTTAGTTTGACTTTATTTGAATTCAAATTCTTGTGTTTTAGTTCAAATGAAAACTGTAGATGCCAGTCTAAGCCACTGGGGAATCTCAGGCCCGACCCCACACCCGCAGCACCCATTCAGATGGTGGGAGCTTTGCCACCTCTAGGAAGTGGAAGCATCATCTCACAATCGGGTGGTGCCGAATGTATCAGCTCCCTCCACCACCTTCCAAGCCACGGGAAATACTCTGTCCCAGCCCCAACATTTGCAGTCCTCATTCAACCAGCAGGAGCTTTGCCGCCTTCAGGTAGCGAAGGTGCCTTCCCACAAGCCAGTGGTGTAGGGGCGAGGCATGTGGAAATAACAGTCCCCCTTCAAGGTGTGGATATGGGGGTGGCGGTGCCGTCATCAGCACCACAGACGGGAATTAGTGGCCAGGTAAATCAGGTTGGTGGAGAATTGTCAAATGCTATTTCTCTTTGAATCATCGAGGAAAGAATAAAACAATCAAGGCGTTTCTTTTATACTGGTAGATAAGTTACCGTATATCTTGGTGTTCCAGCAAGCGATCGTGACGCCTTACGCTGGCTTGAAAAGCAAATGATTGTTTTGCTCAATCAGTTGTATGACAATGATGCACCGATGATTATGTCGGCTTACTTTTGAATAGCACGAACTCAACGTAGAATCATGTATACGTCTCATTTAGGTGGGTGGATAAGTTAGATGCTCAAGCCGTGCTCAACAACGTAAGTCGCGTGTAGCAAAGTAATAATTTGTTCTTAAGCAAGGCACCACTGTATGTTTAACTTCTTTTATACTGGTAGATAAGTTACCGTATATCTTGGCGTTCCAGCAAGCGATCGTGACGCCTTACGCTGGCTTGAAAAGCAAATGATTGTTTTGCTCAATCAGTTGTATGACAATGATTCACCGATGATCATGTCGGCTTACTTTTGAATAAAACGAACTCAACGTTGAATCATGTATACGTCTCATTTAGGTGGGTGGATAAGTTAGACTGCTCAAGCCGTGCTCAACAACGTAAGTCGCGTGTAGCAAAGTAATAATTTGTTCTTAAGCAAGGCACCACTGTATGTTTAACTCAGGCATTTTAAGAAGCCTCTTGGGTGTGCATGTTAATGTGATAAACTCTCCCCGGTTACCACATACAGTCAAAGAAATCAAGGAATCAATACGATTCAAAATGGAAACGATGCAATTTGCCTTGCCCGTGCATTAGTTGTCGCCAATACTGTCTGTGACTTTAAAAGAGAACCAGGATTTATGGACATGAACACCTATAAGCACATAACGGAGGGCCACAATATTCAAAAATATAAAGCAAATGATTTATGCCATGATGCCCGTGTTAATCTTTTGAAAGGTGGTGGTGGAATTACTGAGCTGAAACAATTTTAAACATACCTCTCCGAATAAAAAATCACAGTGTTCAGGGAACGTTGGGAGAGACAGGTCCTATATGAGGGGTTTACTCCTCCCAAACATTCCTTTAAGGGCTACCTTGATTTGTATTTTCACGACGATAATCAAAATCATTTTGATGTCATAACATCATTGACAGCCGCATTTAAGTGCTCGCAGTTTGGACGTGAGTGCTATGTGCCATTCAGTAATAAGAATGCGCAAAAGTGCGAGTTCACGTGCAAAAAGTGCTACGCTAAGGCGGCTTGCAGTGGAGGTCAAACTGTGGTCTGTAAAGGCTGTGGGCGTTGGTTCAAAACCAAAATTGGTTTGATAACAATAGACGTCCTGGTTTTTGCAGAGGTCAAATGTCGATCTGAGATGTCAAAAAGTTTTGTGAGGTTTGTGGACAATTTTTCAGTTTGGACAAGTCAAATTATTCGCACAGGTGTTATGAGACTTTTTGTAGAGTATGCGATACATATCGTCCTTTTGGTCATTTCTGCTATATGAAACAAGCCCCAACCAAGCCGTCACTGGAAAAGAAAAATTTCATGTATGTGTTCTATTATTTTGAATGCCGACAAGAAACGCTTCTTCAAAGTGCGGTTACCACGTACTTACACGAGCCTAACCTCTGTGTCATACATATGAGTTGCAAGGCCTGCCTTCATTTCGATGTAAATGACCATCATTGCAACAAATGCGAGGGCGATAGGACTGGCATATTCAAGGTTCATACCACAAAGGCTCAATTTTTTGGATATATATATATAAAATTAAAGCAACAAAATTTAAGTATATCACCTTTCTAGGCCATAATGCAAAAGCCTATGATGGGATTATCATTTTAAAATATATGATGGAGGTTAGAAAATGGACTCCAGAGTTCATAATGAACGGTGGGAAAATCATTTATATGCGTTACGGCACGCTCCACTTTATTGACCCGCTGAACTTTCTCCCGATGTCGCTGTCCAAGATGTCCAAGACATTCGGCTTGGACGAGTCTTTGCCCAAGTGATATTTTCCCCATTTTTTCAATAAAATAGAAAACGTGGGGTATAGGGGTCTCTTGCCGTCAATGGAGGACTACGGTATCGGTGAAATGTTGGTTGACGGAAAGGAGCACTTTGAGAAGTAGTATGACGCGCTGGTTAAAGAAAATTATATTTTTGATTTAAACCGCGAGTTGGAACTGTATTGATTGAAATAAGTAGAGATCCTACGGAAGGCCGGCCCACAGTTTAGAGACATGCTTATGGAAAAAGCAAAGGTGGATCCTTTCAGAGAGTATTGTATGGTCGTAGGAATGGCCATGTTGGTTTACCGCCAAAATCATCTTAAGGTATCATTCCTAACGGGGGCTACCAGTGTGCAGACCAACAGTCACACGTCACCATACAATGGCTCTGCTGGGAGGCCCACCAACGTGGTGTCTCTATCCTACATGCAGGTATGGGACGTGGGAAATATGTGTTAGGCCGACGTGTAGACGCCGTTGTTCAAGCTGGAGATACCACCATCGATTTACAGTTACGGGGCTGTTATTGGCACGGGTGCCCGCTCTGTTATCCTGAAAGGACCACCCCTATCAAAAACAGCCACCACAAGACTATGGAGATTCGCTATGAAGTGAGCATGGCGTAAGTGTGAAAGTTAAGAATACTGGCTACATGGTCGTAGAGAAGTGTGAGTGTACGTTTAATGCGATGAAATGCACAGACAAGAACTTTAAAAAAATTGTACTCCAGCACGAGGTACAGTAAGGAAAACCTCAGTCCCAAGGACGCATTCTTTGGCAGGCGTAAAAATGGTATAAAACTGGTCCACGAAGAGAGAAGTTCAAGTACTTGGATGTGTGTTCATTGTATCCTTACGTTTGCAAGTACAAAAAATATCCAATCGGCCACCCCAAAATTCACTTGGGACCAAATTGTTCGTCTATAGATCAGTTAGAATTTATAGCCAAAGTTACCGTGATGCCTCCGCGGGATTTATTTATGCCCGTATTGCCTACACGGATGCACGACAAGCTAATGTTCATCTTGTGCAGGAAATTCGGGGAAGAGAAAAACCAAGACGCACAATGACAAAAAAAGATCGCTGTTTGACAGACGTCTGGGTGATTGAAGATATCCGGAAAACCGTCGAGAAAGGGTACACCGTTGAAGCAGTACACGAAGTGTGGGAGTACAATGTATCTGTTTACGATCGTCAGACACGTTTTGGCTGATTGTTCAAGGATAAATTTTTGAAAATTAAACAAGAAGCCAGCGGATGGCCAGAGTGGTGTAACTCACAAGATGAAAGGTAAGCTAACATTCAAAATTATGAGGACAGGAAAGGGATAAAACTCGATTTTGGCTCTGTTTGTAAAAACCCCGGTCTCCGAACTCTGGCTAAACTCTTTTTAAATTCGCTATGGGGTAAGTTTGGGCAAAGACTCGATTTACCACACGTAGTCGTTGTCAACGTCTATCAGGGCATCCACAAGTACCTGACAGATTTTTACATCTCCGTGGACAGCGTCATTGATGTAAATGAGGAGGTTATGTTCCTCAATTACAAGGATGCGCGTGACGCGTTGTGCCCTAATCCTAACATGAATGTGGTGGTGGCATGCTACACGACTGCTATGGCTAGGTTACACTTATACAGCATCCTTGAACAATTAGGGGACCGCGTATTGTATCACAATAACGATAGCGTTCTATTCACTGAACGCCCCGGCGATCAGAGTCCACTGACAGGAGATTTTTTGGGTGACCTCACTAATGAACTTCAATATTATGGTCCGGGAACCTATATTAGCGCCTTTGTATCTGGTGATCCCAAGAATTACACGTACCGAGTTTGTGTTGGTGGCAATCCTGCCAAAACAAAAACGGTTTGCAAGGTTTTCGGGATCACCATAAGCTATGGCAACCGGATCGACGTTAATTTTGAAGTTTTGAAAGCGATTGTCATCGAACATGCCACGGAAAGATACATAAACCTACCACACAAAATTTTAAGAATAATGTCTTGCGACAATATGTACCGTTTCGCAGACTAAAGTCTACCGGCCCGTGTACACCAAACTACGTATAACCGATGATTATAATACCTTGCCATTTGGGTATCAGAGTTCTTGTAAACGCGCTCACCACGATTAAAATGGTATAATTTAAACGGGCTGAATAATCACCTTTTTTTGCTTTCACTCTAGACAGTTCCACTGACATACCATTTTAAAAATATTTGAGATTTTTTTTTCAAATTTTTCTTCTGCATGAAATACGCATATATTTTTTATTGATTTATTTTATGCACCCGGGGTAATTTTTTCTTTTTTCTTATCCGTCAGTATAATCCTTCATCTAATTGATTATTTATATTCAAATAGAATTAATTGTTTGTATATATTTTAATTATAGTCAATTTTATTTTTTACCTGTACATATTTTAAATTGAAACTATCTGGTTGTGTACATATATTCAAATATCAACCACACCCCCTGTGGGGTTGCGTACCTAAAACAGTACCACCAATGGTCCAATGGGCAGCTCACCCCCACAGGAAGTGAGTTGTTAAATTACAATATAAAGGTTAGTATATAACCAGGGACCTTTAATGAGCTATTCTCTTCAAGCCCTCCCGACCCCTGTCTCACCAGCATAATTATAGATAAGTCTAAAGGAAATTAATAGCCTGATGCCTGGGTAAAGGTAAGAACTAAGCGAAAATTACTCATTTGGCCCAAAGACAGTTTATTACAATGGAAGTTAAACCAGAAAAAATATACAATATGGTCTGATAGACATAAAGACAATAATGACTATCCGTCGTGTCTGACAACACTACGCCCCATACGTTTATACAAATAATATTGACGTTCTATAACAACAGAAACCGTTTAAAAATAGGATAGTTCAATAATTAAATTTGCCACGGCCAAAGCCTACGCATATAAAATACTCTAAACATCTCGCTACTTATAGCATCAAAGGTACAACACATCTGTCAACTAACGCAATACGTAAATACGTATCTATCAATGTCGTCCTAAATAGCAAATACTCCTACACAGAAATAAAGGTAACAGTCAACTTACATCATAACTAAACTTGCTTCTACTCTGTCAGTTAACATAATAACAAAAGTAACATTGAACTAACTTCATCTGGCCGATGATACAATAAATAAACCCATTTACAATATGACCTACAAAAGGTAAACAAAGAGACCCACGGCTATCGTCATATGACCGCTAACACAACTAATAATCAGATACTTTTAACTCCGGACAGACGGCTACGTTTGTCTAAGTTTACAACCCTAGCCTGGAAAACACTAGCTAATGGCCAAAGGTCGGATTTATAACAATTTACTTTACTCTTCGCTAAGAATACAACCCTAGCCTGAAAACTATTGGCTCGAGGCCAAAGATCAATTTTATATAACCATTTACATTACTCTTCACTGAGATTCGAACCCTAGCCTGAAATTAACTATCTCGCAGCCAAAGATCAAATTTATTCTTTTACGATGACTTACATAATAAATATCCTGAGGCCTTATATAGCGCCCAAGTGTGACCTACTTCTAGATGGCATCAAAGAGTGCCGTACATTTCTAAACATATGCTTATATATAGTTCTGCCCAACAAGGGGGGAACATGGGCGGAAAGAATGACTGCATAATGCGGTCATGATCAGCCAATCACAATAGCTTATATGTTCCACCTTGCCTGCGCACAGCAGCGTTGAAACATACAGTCAAGGGGGTGGGGGTGACCATGGTCAGCCGATGCACAGAATAGACCACTTAGGCCGGCCACCTCACGCATGAGCTCTTCAAATGGATAGTTTTCGTCAGAAGAATGTTCGACTTAAACTTTGAGTTCCCAAACAGAGTCTATTGCCGTGAGGATGAACAAGGTCGTTCCGTGGCGCGACCGTTGAGTTTGTACGATAGCCCAGCTTGACTGTTGAATGGTGAGTACACAGACGTTGTTGGTGCTGGGCTAGTCTCTATCCACGGTACAAATACACTTAAACTTGATTTTGTACATTAATACCGAGGACACTATTCCCACTATGAGCTCAATAAATTGATTATATTTTCCTCTACACCTACATATGTATAATTTACTTCAAGGTGTAAAATATATTCTATAACTATCATTTTAGTATGTAAATATTCCAATAATACTTTTCATGGTGTGAACCATATTTCTAAAACTTTTATTTTTGTGTAAATAAATATTCCAATATAATTTTCATGGTGTGAGATATATTTGTATACACTTTTTTGTGTGTAAATAAATATTCCAAGCATACTTTTCATGGCGTGAGCCATATTTGTATAAACTCTGATTTGTGTAAATAAATATTCCAAGTATACTTTTTATGTTGCGAGTTATATTTGTTAAACTTTTATCTGTGTAAATAAATATTCCAAGTATACTTTTCATGGCGTAAGCTATGTATGTAAAAACTTTTATTTGGGTAAATAAATATTCCAAGTTTACTTTTCATGGCGTAAGCCGTATTTTTAATACTTTAATTTGAGTAATTATATATTCCAAGTATAATTTTAATGGCGTGAGATATATTCTAAAACTTCGATTTGTGTAAATAGATATTCAATGTATACTTTTCATGGTTTGAGTTATTTTTATGTGAATAAATATTATAAAAACCGTTATGTTTGTGTTTTAACGTCTGCACACCCTCCATAATATCCTATAAATTAAAGTTAATTTAGCTTATAAGCTCAGTCTCAAACATTATGAACCAGTTGAAACTTCCATTTTTGGCCATCATCAGTGACCCTTCTGACTGTGGAAAGTCACATTTTGTAGCAGAATTTATCAGTCACTTGGAAACAATGTGTGCCGATAAATTTGTTAAAATCACATGGTATTATGCTTTATGGCAACCGGGATTCAAACAACATGGGTCAAGTCCCTGCGTCATATTCTGTAAGGGTTTGTCGGAAATGGATGATATCTTTAATGACACTCCACAACTGATTATCCTGGATGACCTGATGCGTGAAGCCAACGAATTGGTCGTCGATCTTTTCACAAAAGGATGCCACCATCAAAATATTAGCGTCATGTAACTTACACAAAATTAATTCCACCTGGGCAAGGTCCAAAAAACATTTCCTTAAACGCACATTATATCGTACTTTTTAAAAATCCTAGGGATAAAGCTCAGACTTAACACTTTGCACGTCAAGTCAGTCCTGAAAATCCCCATGTTTTACAAGAGGCTTACGCTGATGCTAAAAGTACTCCCCACAGGTAAATATTGTAAGATTTCAAATAACGTACACCCGAATGGTTAAGATATAGAACCCACACAAATGTCGGTTGCTGCACGTAGCTACAACGCAAAAGCTATAAAAACCCCAACACTTCCTGATTACAGATCATTTTATAACAATGAGTCCCAATGTGCTGAAACAAACCCCTCTGCTACGTGCGATGCATCACATGAATCCGCAGCAACGTGTTGCCTTGCTGAAAACGGCCGACAAGAAATTGATTGACTATGTTTGCGAGTGTGCTTACAACACTTTAAAAGGGTGGGTGCCGTTGAAAAATGAGCAGAAGACAAAGGTACGAGCTCACAAGCAGGTGTTGCGCAATCTGGTCAAACTAGGAGAATTATGGAAGAAGAAGAGACGACTACTCGTTCGGAAAAGAGGGGCATTCCTCCCCTTACTTTTAGCCCCTTTATCAGCGGTGTCCTCGGTTCCTTATTCAACAAGTGGATAATGGAACGCACGAAAAAATGATATTGGTGTCCCCGGAAACATTAAACCGTTACGAACACCACCAAAAAGTGGCATCGGCCATAAATCTAGTGGTCTCCAAGCTGGACAAGGAAATAGAAAAAATCCTCGTTTCAAAACTTGACAAGTCTAAATGTACTTTATAGCCACAAGTGGTACAGCACTATATGCGCTTTAATCAACACCCTCCACCCCCTGAAAATATCACCACAAACACTCCTGAAGTGTCTGTAATTTCTATCCCTGCTGTAATCAATACTCTACCAGTACAGGCATGTAAAGTAGTTCAACTTTTACTAAACATATTATTTCCCGAGGTGGTATCTCTTGGGACTCAAATGGGGAAGAGAGTATTCACGATACCCCTCTCTGTAGATCCAATACTGTGTATTTAGTCAACGATCTGGTCAGAGCAAAAGACACAGCGAACCGTCTATGTGGCGAGAGTTTCTCACGGCACTTTAAAAAATAAACTTTCCGAAAGAGTTTATTGTAAATATGAAAAGTTTGGTTCCCATTAGAGATCCGACACTCGTACCCCAACCACTTACACCATCGCAACGCCCTAAGAAGAAACTGAAAATGGTTAATGAAAACAGGTGTCTGCCGTTCCGAGGTTAATGGCCCATTTAGCCGACATCTACTACGACCCTGCTCATACTGCAGGGTTTGTAGGGGCGGCGTCGCTCATAAAGGCGTCCAAGAAAGATCCCTACACAGTACGAGATTGGCATCATGCGCAGGATGCTTATACCCTACACGAATTGGTGAAAAAAGTTTCCACGCAACAAGTACGTGGTGTCTAACAATGACCATATCTGGCAATCCGATCTCAATGATATGCGAAGTCTTGGAAAATACAACGGTGGTGCAGTGTACTTACTCACTGTCATTGACGTGTTTAGCAAGGTGGCCTGGGCGAGGAGTATGCTTCCATTCAAGACGGGGAGTGCCGTGAGAGACGCCTTTCGGGACATTTTCAAACAATGCTGCCGTAAAACTCTAAGTTGGCAGACAGACAATGGGACAGATCGCACGGCCCTTCTATTCTGGAAATTTCTCAAACAAGAAGGCGTGGATTACTAAACCATTCATAATCCGGATGTGAATGCAAGCATCGTGAAACGATTCAATATAACTCTGAAACGGTGCATGTGGTGCTAATTAAAAAAAAATAGCACGTGTCGGTATGTAGACGTGCTTCAAGATCTCGTCGATGGTTACAACGACTCAAAACATTCCAGTATCAAGATGGCACAGGCCGACGTTTGAGGAAGCAATGTGCTTCAAGTCAGAGATAATTGTATGGCAAACGGTGTCCAAACTCGAATAGTAAGCTAAAAATGAAAGTAGGTGACACGTTCGTATTAAAAAAAAATCTAAAATGCTGTTTGAAAAGGGCTATGAAAGCAATTGGATCAAATAAGCTTTCAAACTCATTGCCGGGGGAGGGTGGTTAGGGTCAATAACCTCATGTACTATCTCACAGTTTCAAGTTCACGATATATTCTTGTCTCGAATCGTATTTTCAAGCCGCCAAACTGGCACCAGGTATAAGTCATCAGGGTTGCGACAGTGCCATTACGTCATTGGGAGTTCCCATTACCAGGAGGAGTGTTGTCAATGACCCCATTTACTAGCTCATGATTTCAAGGTCACGATATATTCCTGTCTCTACTAGTCTTGTCAAGCCACCAAACAGGCGCCAGTCATCAGGTAAAACCCATTGACACATAAATGGGGAGGGTTGCGACATCATTCAGGGTCGTGTTTTATTTCTGTCTTGTCAAGCCACCAAACTGTAGCCAGTCATCAGGGAAAACCCATTGCCACATAGAAGGGGAGGGTTGAGACAGCATTCAAGGTTGTGAACTATTCCTGTCTGATCGAGCCACCAAACTGGTACCAGTCACCAGGGAAATCCTATTGCCACATAGATGGGGAGTGTTGCGACATCATTAAAGGTCGTGAACTATTCCTGTATTGTCGAGCTGCCAAACTGGTGCCAGTGATCAGGAAAATCCCATTGCCACATAAAAGGGGAGGGTTTCAACATCATTCAAGATCACGATCTATTCCTGTCTTGTCGACCCGCAAACTGTTGCCACGTATCAGGGAAAACCTATTTCCACATAGAAGACCAGATATAAACCTTTGCGACATTGAAGGATGACAACAGATTGTTAACCCTATGTCATCATGTAAATAACCAGAGTAAAAATTCAGGTCAGACGGAAATATACTGGCACCAAGTATGAGTCACCAGAGAAACCCCAGGAGGGAGTGTTGCGATATAACACGCAATAATTACGTCACACAACTCGGGGCCAAATGTCAAGGGTCAAAGTTCAAATTGGGGCTATACGCCATACTTTCTAATAATACCAATTAAAAAAACTGTAATCCTTTCTGTTACGTTCTTAGATAGCTTTGAAAATTTTTCTATATATTGCCGAAAAAGCGGTTGTTAATCATATATTTTTTTATCTAAACTAACCAAGTTTCCGTAACATTGTCGGCATACATTTTACATGTAATTTTTCTTCAGATATTTATGAATAAATATCAGAAGATAAAATATATTCTTTCAAATTTCTCAAAATTTGGGTAGAGTGGCCCCTTGAATAATTTAATTTCGTTTTGAAGTAAACGTATCTAACTACCATTAATAGATATTCATTTTTCTGTACTTTAGATTAATATCTTATTCAAAACATATTTACCATATTCTGATCTTAACTTTTTCATAAATTTATATTTTACATTCAAGTTATCGGTAGTATTAATGTACTCTTCCATCTAATTTTTCGTCTTCCGGCTGGATGTCAACCCAAATGACTGGTTACGTTAATGTGGTTATACTGTGAATTATTAGTTCTGCAGCTCATCTCCGTCACGACCCCTCGGGGAGAGGATTTATTGTTGGGGTTGTCAAAATAATCGAGTTCAGGTTTTTGATAGATGTTGAAGTTTCAGGACTGCCTTGAAACAGAAAAAAATTGTTTTTCTCAATTATGTCTAGGCCTAGTTTATTTATGGTAGAAAGTAGAAAGGTTAATTTTACTAAATTAAGCTCTAACGATTTTTATTAACATTTGTATCCAGTCATAGTTAAAATTACAAATTAAAATTACTATTCTCATTTTACCGTGTAAAGGACTTATAGGGCACTCACTTTACACTAGTGGATATTATCAATTTTGTTCATATCTTCCTAATTCTTCGAGATATGAAATAATATCAAAACTGTAAAACCAAGGCTGTAGCTTGGGTGTGGGGTGTAGACGGAGAGATCACACATAGTAGACCCAGCAGAAAATGTGAATCTTGATCTCCCTCTCCTAACTAGCAAGGAAAGCTACAATATAAATCTCAAAGGGAAGTACCACCTTCAGCGCATCCGGCTGAAGCTCGAACTCTAGAACTTCTCATCCAAGGCATACAAGTGCAATGTGGATGTAACATTATAAATCTCAGCCACAGCTTCTCCCAGGAGTGTCAACTGAATAAACAACAATGAAAACCTCATCTGCAAGTTTCTGGCTTTCTTATTACGAGTTGTGCACCTCTTCCAGACCACCCCCACATGGGTTTACACTTTCAGGTCACGTGCCCACCTACTCATATCAAACAGAATATTAAAACACTACATGGTTTGATTAGTAAGTCGGCGAGATCTGAACCACACGCAACTTGTTCATCGCATCAGGAGACAAGGACTGACGTCGAAGTTTGATTACAATCAGTGAAGACTTGAAGTATATTAGGGTCTAAGGGCCATTTTCAGAATTTTGAAGAAAATATATTTTTACTCACACCATATTAAATGTTTACCCTCTGAATTATTAAAATTTATTGTAAAATAAAACAAGGGTAATTTTATGCTGTGACATAAAATAAAAAGCTATATAGATTTTAAGTAAAAATAATTTTACATAGTTCAAAGTGCCAAAGTACTGAACATAAAAAATGGTGTAAGTACCTGTGTTGATGCGTGGCACATACCTCAAAATTATATGTTTGTCTATTGGCATATAATCCCTAAAATTCCAATTTTAGGTTAAGTTTTCAGTAACCTGTTCTAAAACTTAAATTGGTTAAAAAAAATTACCACATTTTTGGAGATACTAAACTATACACTTTTCAAACAAAGCTTTCAATATAAAACTAGTAAAATATTGAAAAGAAACCAAGATATTAGTAAATTTTTTAATTGAAAAACACACTGCTGTATAATACTACATTTTAATGTTTTCTTTCCACTTCCTAAGAAAATGGAAAATGTTTATTACGATTTATTTTTCAAGCTGTAGGTCTTGTGTAAAAACTTTGGTGTTCGGAATCTCTTAGCTACTGAATAATTGTCTTTAAATCTTCCTTTATAACTTCGGATACATGGCGGATGCAGGTTAATCTTAAAAGGGCAGTATTTATTATTGCCTTTTTGGTGACATTTGTTCAGAAAACCTTAGTTACAGTCCACAGTTCAACTTATTAAAAGTGTCCTTTACTTTAACAACACCAAACTTTGCAGCGGAAACTTTGATCCATGCTAGTTTTGAAATATTCAGTTTTCAGGTATCCAAAAGGTTGATAGTAGCCTCATTAAAATTAAAAAGGTTCTGACTCTCCCCTAATGTTAACTACAAAAGTGTTGTGTTCTCTTACAAATTCGATTATTTTTTTCTTATGTCCTTAGTGACGTAAATTTTGACAATCTTGTTCGTTTTTCGATCAATGCGAAGCCACAGTCACAGTTTAAAAATGAGTGACCAGCTTTAAAAAAAATGTTGATTGATTTTTTTGTAAAATCAAATTGAAGTGAAATATACCTTTAAAAATATAAACATTTTATTTTTATTTTGACCAGATTATTTATAGCTTCAAGTTGTCAAATTTGTGGTAGGCTCAACATTCCTCAAAGCTTAAAAACACAAGATGCCACCTCGTTTCCTCCGCAACATGACAAGCCTTCAAATCACAAAGTCATTATACTAACACCATCACGGAAATGGGTGCAAAAATTGTTGTTTTACATCAGGCGTAGATAAAATCTGCTGGAGTGGTTCAGAATTGGCAAAGAAAGGATCTGTTGAAGGTCTAGACCAAACATTGTTTTATTAATGGTGTGCCTCAGTATAATATTTTTTTCATATGATTTTCTAGCATTTTCAGCTTTTAAATGGTGCAATATTGGCTGGGCTTTTAAACGTTTCCGTTTCTGACCTTCAGATGGTGTAATTTTTGCTGCAAACAGGTCACACGTCATGCAAGTATCTCATCTGGGTAACTTTATCTCAAAAGCTAAGTTAAAAATAGTACGTAATCTTTGTTTCTGAATACCTTATTTTGAAGGTCCTTTACAACCTAGGGATATTTAAGTCTGAAGTAAAGTAATGTTTCTAAATTTTTTTGCCTTCCTGAGGAATTGAGTTTACGTGGTCACAAATTATCAGTGCGTTTTTTCACTAAACTCCCTCTCTTTTTTTTTTGTTGCTCGGTTTTTCAGTGTATATGGAGTTTACAGTCTGTTTAATTTCTACCAACCCTTGAACCCTCTTCTAAGCTAATGATAAAATTTTGGAAGATATAATCCTACATACTTGCACTATTTCCCCTTCTCCATTCAAAACTGTCTAGATTGTAGTAGATTGGTGCCTATTTTAGTTGGGTCATAGTATTTCTCATATCTTCTTATACCAACGGGTTTTACAGTAACTAGCACAAAAATATAGTTTTGCTGTTTACAGTGATCCACTTTGTACACATCTTCAAAAAGAAGCATTTTTTGAGCATGATTCATAGATTTGCACTTGTACCAGCATTTACAGGTTGTAGTCTATTTTGAGGTTCATTGGCTGGCACTAGCACTTTATTTTCATTCATACAAGGCTTTCCTANTGTTATTGGTATAAAGAAATGGCGTGCTCCCTTTAACAGGAATTGACGAAGTTACTATTTTAACAAGAAAGAAGGTATAAAAAAATATATTTTAGGGTGAAGTCCCTTTCACCTCATTCTGAGAAACGCGTGTTTGTTCATGGATGAATCTTAAAAGGATACTCTACCTATATTGCTTTAAAGAAAAATTACCTTCATCCATGACTTTTTACATAATTTAGATTAATCCAAATCAATACATTACAGCGTTAAAACAAACATGGCCGACCTTCAAAATAGAAATAGTCAATCACACTTCTTAAATGGATAATTAATATGCTTAATAAAAGGTAAGTGTTCTTCCTTAAATCAAAATTCCTTATTTAAATTATTTAAAACAATGTTTTACGTTGTTCCTTCCGTCTTTTTACTTAATTAAATATATGTAAACATTGTCATAGTCAGGCCGGCCGGCGAGCTTCGAAGATTTCACGCGAAATAAAATAGGAAATTGTTCAGAAAAGTAGAAAAAAATAGGGAAATACAAGGTAGGGTGGCAAATAACATCATAATACGTATACTAACGAAGAAGGGATGCGAAAGGTAACATTTAGAAAAATGTACTCACATTAACACGGAGGAAGATTGTACAATAATTTATAGAAGAACACACTCAGTAGGGCTGTTCCCAACGGGGATTCAAATCCCCGTCAACAAATATCAGGTATATTGCGAGAGTGATGTATTGGACCATGAATCCACTAAGTACATATTTACCATGGAGCAATTAAAAATATGAAATAAATTTCTATACTCTTTGATGGGCAAAAGGGGGGGGGGTCCTCTTTCCTCAATTTACCTGTAACATTGTATATTTTTACATTAATTATGAGCTTTGACGGAATGTTTATGCAACAGTGTATATTATTTTGTTTCACAAATCTTACTAGTTTTTTGGCAAATCTCTATAATTTAGGATCAAAGAGAAAGAAAGTCTCTGCGGTGCACCTTACCATTTATCTTAAAAACGTATTAGTTTTAAATAAAATATTTAAGAGAATGTTAATAAATTTTAACCGATATGTTTTTACTTATCAAGCGGGACAATTTAATGATTTAACTGCCATTTACACACTGCCAAATGTTGAAATTGTAGTTAAAATTATATTTTTAGGAATCGAACAAGGAGAAAATCTACTTTTCTTTTGTTGGTACGTAGAATACAGTGACTATAGCAATTTAATAATATATGGTTGGAAAAGATAGCTTAGATGAAATGGATTTGAATTATTGTTTACCGGCTTCAGTTGTCCAATAGTCTTTTAAGTCATCATTCTATAATATAGACAAAACTGACTATGACGGGAAAGTTGAGGCTCAAATTAATCATGGTTGGGTTTACTGATGGTGATATTCCTCAATAGTTTTCTGCTAGCTCCTTCCCGCAAATATAAGTACACTTAATCTAAATTCAATCTTCCTCATCTAAAACAAATTAGAGTAATTAACACATTTATTTATAGCTCGGACACGCAGTAGTTAAAAATAAAAAATATGTATAGATAATTTGGGAAATTAACACGACACATATTAAGCCTTACATGTAGGGAACCTAGAGTGAACCCATTATGGTTTGGACCATTACCTACCATTCAAACGTAGCCAATAATATACTGCGATTTAAACTGCTTTACGGTCCACGTGATGGGTAAGCTGGGGAGCGTAGTTGCCACATAGCAGCAGTTTTCGTTGTGGGTAGGCTGGGAAGCGTAGTTGCCACATAGCAGCAGTTTTCGTTGTGGGTAGGCTGGGAAGCGTAGTTGCCACATAGTGGGAGTTTGCGCGTTACTACTATGCAAGAATACTCAGTAACTGTCCAGAAATCTGGCAACGTGCATTAGTTGCTATGACACCTACCCTTCACGGATTGGTCGAGCATGTGATGAGCCTCCAATCTCCATTCCAGCTGCGCTGACCTCAATCCTAGAGAAGTTTAAAACGCAGTATAATGTCAGTCAGACGCTTTAGACCACCCAGTCTCAATTTGTGGTCCAGAATATTCATGGGCGTAGAGACTGGAGTAGAACAAGGGTCGGTTGGCTACGGTTTTTAAAGTGAGAGAAAACTCCTTATTTGAAATACATGTTAAAATATTGTAAGATACCGAGTCAAACCACACCAAGTGGAAATAATCAACTATAACAGCCAACCACTAACCAGGATATACACAATCCCTGTTTGGTTTTTAATAGAAACAATGAAGAAATAATTAACTGAGATAAGTATGTTATTGTAATTTTTTCACATCAGCCAAAAATTGATCAAAATGTTTATAAGATTAATCTGAGGATAGCTTAATTAAGTTTTTAAATACTTGTAATTTAAGAATCAAATAGTCAAAGCTATTATTTATGCTTTTTAGGGAGGATCACTCCATCTAGATGTCGTATTCTAAAAATTGACACCTTGGCACAGGAACCGAACCCAGGACCTTTGACTTAGTACGTCAATGCTCTGACCACTGGGCTACCCAGGAATCGTCCCGTGTACAGGGTCATTCTTCTACTCATAAATTCAGATTATGATATCTAGATGGAATAATCCTCACAAAAAGCATAAATAATAGCTTTGGCTATTTGATTCTTAAATATTCAATCCCTTACAATGATAATAATTGTATAAGTCACAGCATTAATTCAACTACCGAGTCGAAGGTGGCTGCGTTATCTGATAGCTCGTGTTCTTAATAAAATCACACGTTTGTAGCCGACGATTTCCGCACATCCATCATAAACTCTGCCTTAAAATATGAGTGAAGAATGACCTTGAGCACGAGACGAGTCCTGGATATCTTAGTGGTTAGAGTATTGGCCTACTAAGCCAAAAGTCCCGGGTTCGATTTTCATGTCCAGGTGCCATTTTTCAAATTTCAGAATATGACTTGTAATCTAGTTAATCACCTGTATTTTTTTTAGTATGGGTGAAAATGATCGATATTTTTTCAACTGTACCATCACCACGAGAAAAGTAGTCTAAATAAAGCTAAAGCGCCGAAAAAATAGAATTAAACCTACTTATTTAATGAGCCCAGATTGGCTAACGGGCCAGTAGTGGGATTATGCTTTTCAAAAAGTGGTCGTAAAAACATGTTAGGAAACCCTGTTAAAAGGAATATTCAATTGATCAAATCCATTTTTCTACTTGCTAATAATGAATATAAGATAATTCATATCTCAATTTTATTTTTGGACAGTAATGTAAATATCATAAAGGGCGTATATTTAAAATGCTATTAGAAAAGTACATAGCCTTTCTTCCCATTTTTTGATTTTGTTCTTTTCAGAAGCCATTCCCTTTTTATTTTTATGAAGATTTATTAATGTATCATGTTCTACTTCACGCGGAGAAGATATAAAAACAACGTGTACTCCCCTTTGACCCCCAGGGAGCTTCATCACTTTCTTTACTTCTGCGTTCCTCCCTTACTACACCCCGTAGAAATAACTACCTCTAAACTTAACTTTACACCTCAGTTATAACTTACGTTAATTACTTTGCTAGCCACCAGGTAGCAGTGCTGTTATTCAATTACAACATTTTGTTCTACGCTTTGGAAAACACTTACTAGGTGGGGGAGTGTGTGGGGGTGGATTGTTTTAGGAGGTAGGGCGAAGGAGAATAAAGGGGTTGAAAATAGACAAAGAAGTAAGTTAATGCCGGAACAATTCTGTGGTAAATGAAGTGCTGCTTGATAGATGGTGCGCGGATCGCTTTGTTGGCTCGCAGCTGGATGTCAGAACTGCAGGGGTCTAACGTGAGTTAACTAATTTTTTTAATAGCTATTTTAAAAAAATAGTAAGAGGAAAAATTTATAAAACTTTTTTAGTTCATACCAGCTGGCGGACCCGATATTCGCAAGGGGAAACTATAAAGTAGCTTAGTTATTTATAGTATACAAAATTAACCACAGGGAACAGTAACCCAATCTTAAATGGTGTTTTCATATTAATCCTTTCCACAATATCAAAACAAAAACATAATCTGAACATGTTTTAAAAAATAAAATTTCTTTTAAAAATTAGGTTAAAACTTCTCTTAGCACAATACTTTAAACTTTTGTCTGTTGATAGTAAAAAAGAATCACACTATAAATAATTGGTTTTTAAGGGTTGTAATTAAATTAAATAAAAATTATTTGAGTATTTTTTATTGCATCCACCCCAGTTAATATTTTTACCCCGTTTACTGTTTTTACATATTTTACCCAATTTGCTCTTTTTGAAACTTTTACACATTTTTAACCTTTTTACCTTCTTTACCCTTTGTACCCCGTTAACGATTTTTACCATTTTAAACTTCTTACTTTTTTCTCTTTCTACTGCTTTTAGCCCTTTTACGGCTTTTTAATATTTTAACCTTTTTATTTATTTTACTTATTGTAACCTATACAACTTTTTTATTTTTTGACTTTCTTTTTGTCCTTTTTACAATGTTTTCCTTTTTTCCCCTTTGGAATTTCCCCCCTAAATTGTGCCTTTTTGGCCATCTCTGACATTCTGGTCATTTTTGTACATTTTCAATTTTTGTTATTTTGGTATTATTTCCCTTATTCATTAGATTTATTTTTTTACTATATTTGTTTTTTCCCCTTTTTATCACTATTTACACTAGTGACCATACTTATCTCCGGAGTGATATTTTAGGGTAAAAGAGGCATATAGTTTAAAAATGTGTAAAAAGGCTATAACGGTTTGAAAGTAAAAAAGTGTTAATACTTAAGGGCTATATACTAAAATTAAATCACAAAATTTAACAATAATTATATTTGTTAAAGGTTGTGGTTTATTAACTATTAATTTATCATGGCGACATTAGAGAAAGAGTTTTTTTTGTAAATTATACACCAAACTCTTCTTGTTAATTTCCATGGCCACCAAACTACTGTACATTAAACAATTGTATTAAATGTATTAGTAAATCATTTTCTTGGTGTAAATATTCCTTCATTTTTTCAGTTTGTTAATTAATGTAATAAAATTATAATAAAAATTTCAAAATTACGGTTTTCAGGTGCACATATTCGTGCAACGAGACTACCAATGTTTAAATGTCTGACCTCTACGTAAGGTTGATATTGCGCAACGCTCATGATAATTTTATTATTATATGATAGATAGGTATGTTGTGTAAACATTAATGTGATATTAAACATGTAACGAATAAGATGTCATAAATTCACCAGAATTCTTACGATAGTTTGCATTTATATTGTATTTAAGAATATCACAAATAAAATTCTTAAACTAATGCTTGAATGAGCAATTTAAGATATTGAATTATGACAGTAAATTAGGCCAGTCCGATTAAACTGTGACTTTCACATACACATATTTTCGTTATTGCTCCAAATATTTTGATTCAATGAGTTTTTGTTTTTTAAATATGTATGCCCTGCTGCCTTTATTTGTAAGTAATTGTAACATTTCTGTATCGTTCTGATTACTTTCATGCTGATTTTACAAAAAGATCCAAATACATTTTATTAATTAATTAATTAAATATATTATATGGCACACGTTACAAAATTTTTGGAGATCCCTGAGATAGAGAAATTGTTCTATTTGAGCCATTCGTTCGCGAACGACACAGCTCCCTCTACACTTCTATATTCCATCTTTTTATTAAATTTGACCAAAGGCAAGGCCCACCACCGCACTAGTGGATCGGTTCTTACAACTACCCCTCTTATTTCTACTCCCGCATAAACACAACCCCTAGGTTAGAGTGTTTTCAATGCAACAATCGATTAATTTGCACAGATATTTTTAAATAACATCAATTGATTAGCAAATAATGCTTTATTGATTTATTACAATGGATTTACTGTAGATTAAATGTGTAATTTTACCCTTTAGAGACCTAAATTAACTAAGATCACGTGGATATTTAGGGTGACAAATGAAGAAATACTAAGAAGAGTGGGTGAGAAGAAATCCCTTTTGGGTGTAATTCTTCGGTACAAAGCAATGGAATCGAGCACCCCCTTTGGAGGAACTGTCTTATGCACGACGTCATGGAAGGAAAGTGTGAAGGAAAGAGGAGTCTAAAAAGAAAGTGAATTCAAATATTGGATGACTTGAATAAAATAACATACTGTGAACTTGAGGAGGCAGAGGTCAGGGCGTATTGATGGTTTAAGCTCAAGGACAAAAGGATTGGACCTGTTGTAAGACGGTACAATAACAATAACTGAACCTACTATTTGATTGATTCCTAAACTATACCCATTATACTGCTATTATTCGTTAACTTTTGCTGGAAAATATTGAGTATTTGGTGATTAACATAAATATATATTAGGATGTTTGCAAATAGTTATTTTCTATAATGTAGGCTACTTTTTGCTATAGATAAATCGTGCCGGGGCAGTTATCATAAAATAAACAAAACCCACACCTCAATCTCTGACAAAATTTAGTAGTATCACTTTTAATATTATATAGCGGAACTTATTTAAGTTTACGGACAAATACATTTAAATTATTAGATAATTGATTACAAATATTAATAGGGGGACCTATGTTGGAACTATTATTAATTAATAAATTACTTTTATTAATTACAAAATAATAATCTCGTTATGGTAAGAGAAATACTTCATTTATCCTTCAACCAAACAGTTTCCTTACAACCCATTCTATGTATAGAAAAATATTCAAACCTTTGCTGTACAAAAATAAATAAAGGCCTATTGTGTAATGTTCTGAAGTTAAGATCACTTACAACAACTTTTGGTGTTAATTATATTTCCTGACTGGTCGCTTTTAAATTTTAATATTCTGTATGCAATATTACAACAAAATCAGGTACTTCTGCTGGCTTACAAAAAAATATTGAAATAAAAAAAATCATATCTTTGAAATGATTTGTTATACTCTACATAAAAGATCTAAACAATATTTATGAATTAAAACCAAACAATAACCACGAAAAATATACATACAAAAACTATTAAAAGTAATTGAACTACCCTAACGTCGACCACCAATTTAATCAAGGTTCTATTCTGATTATAGACGAAGATAATACAAACAAAATAAGAGGTTCGATTTGTTGTGGTTTGTTACATCTACGTACGGTGTTTACACACATAACAAACATACATTCACCGTACATCATAACCGAGAACACCAAAGGGAAAATAACTGTTACATGTTTTGATATCAAGTCAAGGTTAACTTGAACCTAAACTTTATACACATGCATAGTTCAGATGATCTCTCAGATAATACAGATTTCACTTAAGGTTGAAAGATCAATTTGAGCCGTTATGCACATTTAACCGTCGTCGAACAGCGGTTAAAACGCATTGAATTAAAATAGAGCACACCCAACTGAATTACGTTGTTGGGGATGTTCTGTCCCTTTGAGAGGGTATATCTTTATTTATCAAAGATGAATAAACAATGATTATAACTGTAAAACTGTCTACAAATGATTCAGCAATATAATATAAAAATTATAAACAGTTATAAAAAATCTTATCAATATAAAATATTGTCGATGTGAAACCCGAATAAACGAGACTTAATGCGAGATGTCGATATGAGGATAATATGGAAGGGTATTTTAAGAATGTTGGGTACTAGGCTAGAGATCTTATGGGGGTGTCTCAGGATATGTTATAGTGATGATTTACGTTCTGGCATCCGTGAACCGTAAATATCTTTAAGGCCGGAGAGTTAATTAGAAATTAACTCAGATAGTGGTGATGCAATATGTTTCAAAAATAAAGTTTTACAATAAACATTAGCAGTACAATGTTGGTGATACAATTATTTAATACCAACACATTTTTTTACAGTAAAATTATATTTAATTGGCGTTTGTGGAGCATGAAACAATGACATTTTTTTTAAGATCACAATATTTCTCTCTCCAAAATGTCGGGAGAGAGAGAGAGAGTAAAAATTTTGATTATGTTTTTATATTAATTTTAATATGCTAGATAAAAAAAATATAAAAACACGTATCACTATATTTTGATATCTCTACATAAATTCTAAATATACCAAATTAAATTGTAATATTTGAATACTAAACATAAAAGGGTTTAACAGAGATTAAGCGTATAACCCAAACGGGTAGTTAAGTAGTTAAGACACGGTGCTAAAAATAGTTAATCGTTATTATTATTTTACACACCCCTATGTAGTTTTCAACCAAAGTTTGTGTTTCTGAATGGTGAATAATAAACTAAAAACAATATATTTTTAGATTTAAATACCTAATCTATTGTTTATGTGGAGCCTCCCCTTTTAGGAGTTAATAAATTCCAAAGAAGGTCAAATAATTTCCGGGCAAAGTCAAGATCAATTTTACCTCTACCTGTATGCACCCATATCCATATACACGCATACACACATACTCATACATAATGTAATAGATAGTGCAAATATATAACGTAGATAATCTATATATATATATTGTACTAGCTGAATACCGGTTCTTCACACGGGATATTCTGTTATTATTTATTTTTGGATGAAAATGAGGAATTTTTGTTTGAAGCTTAATGGTGTGGTTCTTACAGCTACCAGTGACCTGGCGGTCTAGGAGTAAGGTGTCAGCCTTCTGTGCTGGTGGCCGGGGTTCAATCCTCGGTCCCGGCAAAGATTTATCTGATTACTAAACCCTTCCTTCACCTCTGACAAGGCATCTTGTGAACGTGAGGAATGCCAGGCCTCCACCGTGGTTCGGTTTCCACGTTAAACTATAGGTCCTTCATTTCATCTTTTTATCACCCTACCATTACACATTAGCGTAAGTGCGTATAACCCGAACGGGTAGTAAGACGCGGTGCTAATAATAATAATCTTACAGATACCCGAGAAACACCGCGAGGAGGTGACCATGTATTGTTTCTAATGGGGAATTTTATTTTAAACAAACCTCCTTGCCTACTACCTGGGGAGTTATCAGCTGAGTGTGGCTGGACAGGCTTTCCCCCCCTCCCAACCAAAACACACATACCCAAGCCGGGACCTCCCACACATACACTATAAGCACCACAACATTCAACAAAATATAAACTACGGACTTCTACCGTCTCTTTGAGTTGCATATTAAAACTTAATTACTAATTTTATTATTATTATTATTATTATTATTATTATTATTAGCACCGCGTCTTACTACTCATTTGGTTTGTACGCACATATTTTAATAAATTGTATGTATTAATTTTCTTTCCACCCCTTGGAAGCATCTACAGGGATACACATAATTGCTATATTTTTTCGAAGGCATTATTATAACAAACTTATTAGATTGTTACCCTCTAAATGCCTAAAAAGTGTTTATAAAGCAATATTGTTGATTAGGGTAGCTACCCCGATTTCACCCCCTTAATCACAAAGCATCGGAATGAAACATATTTCCTATTACTAATAAGCTTATAAGGAACACCTGTTCCAAATTTCAGCTCTCTAGCTTCTTGGGAAGTGTGAGAATTAGTGACGAGTGAGTCAGTCAGTCATTCAGCCAATCAGGGCTTTCACTTGTATATATATGCTCGCTTTGCTCGTTAGGGGCTCCACCCCCAAACACCCATTCAGTTTTATTTGCAAGTGGATGTAATCTAATGTAATTTCAGAGCCGTATTTTGATAGATCTTACCGTTTAGCCCCAAGAGACCTCCAAATAAAGGCTCGCGCCAACTTTAAAGTTGCTCCGCCATTTTGAACTTTTTCGGGGGGTAAAAATTAAAATTTATAGATTTTTTGTAATTTTCCCGTCGATTACAGGATATAAGCTATAAGTTTGCCAAATTTCAAGTTTCTAGCTCATCTGGAAGTGAGTAAACATTAATGTCAGTGAGTGAGTCAGCATTGGGGCTATATATACCAGTATAATATACATTATACACATTATATATAATATTCTATTTATTAAATTATGGTTACATTTGATGTATTATGTAATTATAATAAATATTCCATGGCTTCAATCCGAAAGCGAGCTATACCGACCGATAGGCCGACATTATATGTACAGAATGTTCCCGGTTTAAACGGCTAAACTTTGGGAAGTGGTAGTGGTTCAAAAAATTAAATCAAAATATTTTTAGGAGATTTGCTCATTTTTGTTTCCTTTTCTCGCAAACAGCAAAAATCAAAATAAAAACAAATTAGGTAGGTATTAAATAAAACAATTATTTTAATTTATTTACTTATTTTGTTCAAACACAGCCTCCAATCTGGAGACAAACATTACGCCTAACAATGACAGAACGAGTGGCTGACCGACATTGTGCGACTGCTGTTTCTTGGCACGCTTGCGTTATCTTTTGTCGTAATGATTGAAGGTAATTAACAGGTACTTCATATAATTATTGCTTGAGAGCTCCCCATACAAAAAAATCTAATGGCGTTAAACCAGATGTAAGCAGAGGCCAAGCCACAGGCTCAGCAAGACTGATCCACATTCCAGGAAAATTAATATTAAGTCCAAAAACCTTTGCAGAAAGACGTTCTTTTATTTAGTTTTTAGATCCACTACTATTTTCCAAAGTTTAGCCATCCAAGCCGGGAACACCCTGTATTATAGGCCTATATACACATTATATATAGTATAATACATTATATATAATCGTATATACATATACGCATTATATGTGTGTGTTGAAATCTAAACATGAAAAGTAGCTCGATTCCCTCATGAAATGCACTTGAGCGAGAGTCACGTGACCTATACACGTGACGAGCTAATTGCCTACGTAGGACATTAACAAAGTGACATTTAAATGTCGTGCCTTGATCCAAAGAACTGGAGGTCTCAGTGATGAAAAAGAGGATGAAGATAGAGGGGTGTGCTGAACCTTATTTTGAGGGGAGTTGGTGTCTTTTTACAACAGGTAAATGTGTGACCCCTTTTGGAATATTATCCCTAGTCAAATAAATACCAGCCACGTATTTAAAATAGTGACAAAAAAAAGTTTAAATTCCCCAAGCTTATAAACTTTTATATTATATATTTAATAATATCAAGGCAGTCATTAGACATAAGAGTCCACGGATAGCGAATAGGATCCGGATTTAGGGGGTGGTGGAGGGAGGGGGTATTGGTACTCTGCCTCCCTGATCTCTTGTTGGGAGTAGAGGGGAAAGTTTCAAGAAAATTTGTGTAACTATTTAATCATGATTCTCGTTAACAGTAACATTAAATTTAATTTAATTTTTACTTTCTCTCTACCTTACAAGTAGAGAAAGTATTGTGCTCGTCAAAAGAATCGAACTTGAGATTTTAATGAATTTTGACTTTTCATAATCCCCGAATCCAATAATGTTTTTTTTTTAGTTTCCATCTGTCCCTATGTATGTCTGTACGTCTGTTTGTATCTCGGAGTATAGCCTGAACTATTTTTCTGATTGGGCTAAAACTTGGTATCTAAGGTTTTCATAGTGTAGCCCCGAGGTGTTTTTGGAATAGGATATCCAACCCTAAAATTGAGGGTAGTTTACTAAAGGGTAAAAAGATAAAATATCGATTTTATCAAAATCGGCCCAAACAATTTTGATTAAATTTTGTTTCCTGAAATTCATAAATATTACAAAAAGAATAGCTACTCTCAATTTTTCGTCAAAATTAATTTAACGGTTCCGGTCTGATGTGTAAATTCTACTTTATTTTTATTATATCTACGTAAAGCTTTGTGATAAGTACTGATCATTGAACATATGTAGCTACTGTACATATATTTATATTGAACATCTCTTATTTGAAACATTTATTTTATAAAACCAATAATTTTCAAGCTATATGCAAATATATATATATATATATATGCAAATATATATATATATATATATTTTTTTTAACTTTTCGAACACTTAAGGTAAAGTATTGCGACCGCCGGAAAAAATCTAAACTGAGATGTTGATGGCTGTCGACTTTTCATGACCCTCGGACACTAAAAAGTGGTTTTTGCAATGCTGTCCTTATGTGTGTCTGTTTAATTCTAAAATTAAGAGTAGTTTAGTAAAGGGTGAAAAAAGAAAAGATCAGTCTTATCAAATTTGGTTCTAACAAGTTTGAAATAAAATTCATATTCATGCGTTAATTAAGATTATAAATAAACTGGCTTTTCATTTTCCTATGTAATATACTTTTAGTTTATTTTACAGAAGTGGAAATTTCCGTATCCCCGCAACTATTTGAAATACTAAATAACTTATCATTGCAAAGTTGTAGAACTATTAAAAAAACTTTTATTTGAAATATATCTTTATAAAACCAATTGTTTCTGAGATATTGGAAAATATATTAATACAATTTTGGGAGCTTTAGTTGTATGGAGATACTACATAAGTTTTAACGCAATAATTCTCTAATGCCATAGATTAAGTAAATAACTAAGTCTCTCAAATAGCTTATGTTCTTTTTCCTTTAACCTCTTAGGGAACATGTTTGTACAACAAGGATCCATCTTTATCATTTTTGACTCGTAGGTAAATATTTACTTTTTTTATTTGTCTAAATTTATAAATGAGGAATTTAATAGCAATGCGACAACCAAAAGATGTGCAACCACTAATAAAGTGCCGAAAATTTCAACCGGAAGTTGAAATTTTAATACGAAGTGTTAACCCTTATGGACACAATATAAATATTCTTTATTGACCCAAATATACAAATGAGGACTTTAATTCTCTAAATATAAAATTATAAAATTCAAAACGGGAGTCAACAAATGTTTTACGTAAGTAAAGCTTAATTTTGGTCAGATTTTTTAGTGTGTATTATTTCGTTTCATATACAGTACGAGTTTTGATATAACCATTTTTAAACAAATGGAGTGAGAAAGTTCGTGTGGAGCTCAATACCATTAATTTATTTGAGGTGTTTAACGTGCAGTTTTTGAAACGACTGATTATATCAGTACACGAGAATTTATATGGGCGAGAGCGAAAGGGCCTATCAATTTTACCAAGAAAGTTATTTTCACGCACCCTCCAGGGCTCTGTTACTTGCCACAATCGATATGGGACCGACGGCTTTACTTCTCCAAATGAAGTTGTGCTACGAACTTTTATTGATCTCAAGATAATTATGTTGACCCAAGCTGGGTTTAAAACCCACGGACATTAGGTACTGATGAGAGTACTTTACCACAAGATCACCTAAGTCGACGTAACATTTGAAATCTTGATTAGTCTCTACCTTAATTTCTAGGTTCTATAGTTCTTGATGTACACACACATTAGTCCAACGGGTCCCTGATATTGTTTTGCATTTATGTAGGAGAAGGGAAAATAAGTTTAGTTTATTTATAAGCAAACATTTAATTCAAACAAGCTCTGATGTTTTGATCAATATAGTTACGACTATATTGGAACAATCCATTAAAAAATACGAGTGAAAATAAGGCTGAAACTGAGATGACTACAATTTTTTTGTTCATAAAATTTAAATTTTATTGGTTACTAAATGTCACTTTTCTAAAGTTTGGGCTTAGAGATTTTCTTTACTTTGTTTTAACTTATTTCCAACATTTTTCTTTATCTTTCTTGTATCCATGACTTTATTGATAAATAAACACACACACCACCAAATAAGCTATCAAATAATGTCTTAGTGGCAGTGGTGATAAGTTACGTTCACGTTTATTTACTCAACCTAACTTCTAACTTAATATAGATATAACATAATTTTGCCCTCTTCTTTCTCTTCCCCCCATTAAATTTCAAAATACGTCCTGGCACCCTCTAATAAAAGTTGCTTCATGTATTATTCTTTAGAAACAGGGGAATTGAAACCAGTGAAACTATTTTACAATATTTTTATATACATAAAAAATAATAATTGTAAAAACAATTATTGTATTTTAAAATTATAAAAACAATTTCACTGATATAAAGTTCATTGCTGTCATCAGAACAAAGTAGAAGGCTGCACTTCAATACTACAGGGTGGCCCACGGAAAAGTAGTCCGCCTCCTATATCCAGCAGGCACCTCACTCTGAATTGGAGGAGGTAAATCCCCTTTCACCCATATTGTGACATTAAGAATGAGCAACTGAACTGCTTGTCTAAAGTATTATTGACTCATTCTTCATGTCACAATATCTCTTTGCTCATGAGGCAGACATTTTACTAACTAGGCTAGGGAATATTTTTAGTATATAATAGCTATACAGGTTGGCCCATGGAAAAGTAACCCGCCTCCTATATCCAGCGCGCCTCACTCTGAATTGGAGGCGGTCTCTCCCCTTCCACCCATATTGTGACATGAAGAATGAGTCAATAATGCTTTAGACAAGCAGTTCACTTGCTCATTCTTCATGTCACAATATGGGTGGAAGGGAATTGACCACCTCCAACTCAGAGTGAGGCGAGTGAGGAAAAGTAGCCCACCTCCTATATCCAGCAGGGGCCTCACTCTGAATTGGAGGCGGTCTCTCCCCTTCCATCCATATTGTGACATGAAGAATGAGTCAATAAATATTTATACAAGCATTTAACTTACTCATTCTTAATGTCACAATATGGGCAGAAGGGGAGAGACCTCCTACAATTCAGAGTGAGGCGCCTGCTGGATATAGGAGGCGGGCTACTTTTCCGCGGGCCACCCTGTATAGCTATTATATACTATAATATTCCTTAGCCTCTTTAGTAAAATGTCTGCCTCATGAGCTAAGAGATCAATACTCGAGTTCTTTCATGCACATAAGATTTATCATTGAGCTAAATATATTCACTCTCAAAGTTACTAAACAACTTTAGAGTTACTTATACAGTTCAATTTTAATAGGAAGGGCCTTATATAACTGGTAAAATAATTAATAGATCTACTTTCACGTATTCATATGTCACGTCATGTGATATGCAGCTGTCACTATTGATACATATTATTAGTACTCATAAAATAACACTAAATAAATATTAGAATAACATAAACTATTTTTGACATTAAACAATGTTTGTATTATCTAAAAGATCTTGTTATAAACATTGCACTGTAATTGAGTGTCTTCTAGCGTTAACTTAACAAATTGTAATCAATTAGTTCAGAAATTGGACTATTGAGTGTAACTATTTTCTATATATACACTTTTTCATAAACTTATCCTTAATTATAATAATTTCCACACCTCAAAACTAATTAGTGACTACAGTTTATTATTTAAATAACAAATTTATTTAAAATGTGAAAAATATTGATTGTATTTATCAAATTTTCGGAAACTATTTTATTTAAATAAATATGATTAATTTAAATCTTTACTTTTTAATTGGTTGGAGAGTAAAACAATACCACATTATTAAGAATTTGAAGTGTGTGAACATTATTGAAATTGGTCAATAGCTTCAAGGTCATTAAGGATACGAAACATGTGGACAAGGATTTACTATCTCTTCATCTTTTTACTTTCTCATATAAAGAGATATGATGAATATTTAAGTTTAATGTGTCTTAATACACTATATGAGAAAGTTTGTACGATTGTGTCATACATTTTTTTTTTAAAGTGATCCACGGGGTCTTATAAACGTCTAAAAATGATCTATAAACGTGTCAAGTTGAGCGGACGGGGATCAAAAACCATCAAGTTGACAACACCCGGAGTAAAGTTGACACGGACGACTTGGTGATTGGACAGGAAGTTGG
>CABFOW010004916.1:0-49390 GCA_902141385.1 Timema californicum | reverse complement strand
CCACTCTCCCTCAATGCAAACGAGGGTGCACTTACTCTTTATATAACTATATAAGGAAGTTACCCATATACGCCAAATTCCCTGCTTTCTCACTTTCATTCATTTAGATTTGAATTATTTAAATAAATAAGAGTAGATCACAGGCAGTAAAGATGAAGAGGTTCCTGAAATGCATTGAGAATGTAACAAGAAGAGACAGGATAAGAAATGAAATAATTAGAGATGGTTTAAAAGTTATATTATTAAAAGTGATACTGAGGATAAAAAGGTTATTGTGATTAGGTCAGGTGATGAGAATGGAGGACAGAATGCATATGAAAGCCTTATAAAGCAAAGAGAAGGTTAGAAGACCTATTAGAAGACCAAGGACAAGGTAGATGGACCAAGCGGGGAGGACACGGAAGCTAAAGGAGCGGACTGGAGACGCGTGGCTGAGGTATAAGTGTGGCAAGATCAACAGGAATGGAAGAGAAGAGGATGTGCCAGACGACCTGGAGAGACAGAAACGTTGCATAATGATGTGACACAGAGAAATTGTTAAAACAGTATATATTTCTATTATTTATATATAACACCAAACTTTTGCATTATTTAAATTAATAGCACAATATTTCTTTTATTATAATAATTTGCTATCTACCATTGCTTCTTGACGCGGTAATTCTCTAACTCAAGAATATGAAAGTGGCCGTCAAACACAAAGTAACTAATTAGCGTATTCAATAATACTTAACACTAAGTGTAAATGGAAATTTTATTGATTTAGAAATTCAAATGACAAAGATGAACAAAATTATTTAAAATTAAATTTGTAATAAAGGTGCAGAGTGATTAAACAAGTGGTGTTTGAAATTAAATAAATGGGCAACTTCTCATCAAAATATCCAGGTCCTGAACACTTTATGAAAACACTCCCATTGGACTATTAATTTGAAATATGAACCAATGGACCATCTGCCTGTATTACAAGCCTCATTCTCACATCTTGCTATCAGATGTGGGAGTAAAAATGTTTGGGTTAAAAGCTTATATCTTTATTGGAGGAACTTCAGCGACTCTCACAGGGGACTAGGGCAGGTTACCAGATGAAAACAAATAGTTCATTCCATGGCAGGAAATCGTTATTACATAAAGTGATCTTTAAAAACTTACATTTTTATACTAGCTCATAATATGCAGGACTAAACTAACATATTTAAAACCTTAACCAAATACATGACAGTTGCAATTAATGCACTATAACAATGACATTGACGTTCAAGTAATATTTTTATTTCTTTTAATGTTAATTTTGTATAAAATAAAAATTCAAGATTCGTAATTAAAACAAAGATTTGTATTTTAAAAATAGTGGATTTGACCCCAACACCAAATATATCATATTTTCTTTTCTAATTAATTAATTAATTAATTAATTATTATTATCAATCTAATTTTTAAAAATTATACTTATTCCAGTTGTATTCTATGCCATGGATAAGGAAAACCTCTTTTCCCTTTTCAAGGTACATTTTGTTATTTAAGTAAAGAGGTTCAGGAAAGAAGGAACAAATAAATGAATATACACCATAATGCTTTTACAATGAATAGAGCAGTGCAGCTCATCACTAACAATGAACCAAGAGATAGTGACTGTCTCTTGAAGAAAATCAATATTTGGCACTCACTCCCTAGACCTAGGTTTCATTCTATCGGAACTCATCAAAAGCAAGTGTGAAACAAGCATCATGATGTGAATAAGGTAGTTTTAAAAGATTGAAGACGATACATTTAAATTTATTTACATTATAATAAATTGTAATCTCACTTTACAACTAAATAAGCAAATGGATAAAGTATAAAAGCGGATGGAATTGTATCAAATGGCATTTCTGACAAAATTTATTTATATTATCGCAAAATAATTACATTTACATTGATCTACAAGTTATAATCTAATTAGTAACATTCTATTTATCTACACAAGTCTTGTAGATTAATATTAACGAAATGGTTGGCTTCATAGCTTAGTTATATTGAATTTAGCCATTTTGTAGAGATCTAAACTTTAATCACATGTTAATTTTTTAATCTAAAGTCTCTCCTGTGCGTGTGATTATACCAAATAGGCTACTACTATTATGTAGATTAGTACTATCCTCTTTTATTTTTCATCTATTTCAGCTATTGCTATCTATTTACAAATATTTTTTTAAATAAATTAACAATTTAAGAGGATACAAAATTTGTAAATGAGCTTTCTCTCTTAAAACACTATCTAATTGAATTTACTAAGCAATTCAATTAATTTTATCACAATTTATTTCTTAATTGCCATTCTAATATATACAGAGCAATTAATGCGGTGGTATTTACACTATTTTTATAAACACAATTTGAAGAAAAAACAAAATCGTGCCTTCGATTTATCAACACGGAAAATATATACATATTTAATATCTGAAACTTAAACTAAAATAATTACATATTTTTAGTTTCAATTTGAGATATTTCAGCCTTATGGCTTAACGTTTTACTAACACATTTAACTAAAAACTGAAGCTTCAATTCGATGGCTCCCTTTTTAGTAGCTGATCGATCTGTAAGAGAAGAAATAAATTATTTAAAAGGGAATATATCAACAAATAAAATAATTCAAGAGAAAACAAAAAATAGACTAAAAATAGATATCAATTAATTAAAGTCCACAGACTAATGACATACATACATCAGTTAGCATGCAGCCCAAATGCCAAACTTGTTTACTCTAGTTTGCTAGTGGCAAGGAGTTCAGGACTTGGATACCAGACGGGTGTACTGAGAGCGGATGTGCCTAAATGGTTTCCTCGCTCTCCTGCCATGCGAATGTGGGCCCACTTCTTATAAAGTAAACCTTCCTCATCTCTACCACATTAGCATAATTAACACATATGCTATTCTTTAAATTGAAAAATGACACCTAAACATGAAAATCAAGCCCAGGACCTTTGGATTGGATGCGGCTATAACCGTAACCCACAAATATAATAGCTTAGCTATTTAATCCATCGTAACACATATGCACACAACCCAAACAGATAGTGAGACCAGGTGAAAAACAACAACAAACACCACACACCTGAATTTTATACATCTCTTTAACATCTTGTAAGTCCAACTTGAGTTCTTGCGTTTCTTCCACTTTCTCCCCGTACATCTGCAGCAGAGCATTGTACTTGTGCTGCACATCGTCATATTGCGACTGAAGCTTTGCCAGTTCCTTCAGTTGAGTCTCTTGCTCATCCACCCGAGCCAAGAGCTGCGACAGCTCTCCAGTCAGCGCTGCCCTCTCGTTATCTCGACGGGAAAGCTCCCACTGCAGCTGCTGAAGTTCACCTGCACAGCATTCACTCAGTTCATTGAAAGTGTAAGTCTGATATATTGAGTTACAGAAACATCAAAATAATAACTTTTTTTTTCTGTATCACAAAATAGTCTTAGTATATTTTAATAATGTGGTGAACTCATTATGTATTGATTCAACATTCCTCACGATAGCACCTAATTAGGTAGGTAATGCAGGTCAAACCAAACTAAGCATCTTGGTGCGGTATTTTGTATTCTACTTTCAAAAAGAAATGGAATTGAGACTAAAGAAACCACTTCGCCATATTTTGAAAAAATACAACAGAATTTAAAAAAAAAAACCTAACCACACTGATCCCAATTTTACTGCTGCCAAATAGAGACTCCAGAAAGCCACATATCATTACTTTTTCTGGTTCAAGTATAATCTTGTATCAAATTTACCAGTTAATCCGAGGTGAGATGGACCCTTAAGTTTCAGTGCTGTCATTAGATTCAAGATTTATGCCTTAGCTAGGAACATGATTAAAAAAACTTTTTCTGTTAAAATGGGACTAACTGTTTAGATTGTAAACACAATTTTTCTGTACAGCACCTTTTCACCAAATATTTTCGAGGTTTAATTATTGCAGCTTTTACTTTTTTAAACCACTGGTCACAAATAAACAAAAGTTAATACAAAGATAAACTTACCATCCCTAAGTTTTAACTGTGACTGGAGCCCTTCTAGTAAAGATGTGGTATTGCCCCCCCTCAAACTTTCATAGATGTTACCAAGACGTCCGGAAGTCGAAGTACAGTCAAAGGTATCATCTGGGAACTGAAATAGCGATATGTGAAAAACATTCTTAAAGTTCAATTATTCTAGTCACAAACAATAGAAAGAAATATGACCATTAATGTTTCCCAAACTTTACTTACCTACCTCTTTACGAGTCATTTCCAAACAAACAAAGGATTTCATATAAAACATATAAAATACAAACAAATACGTTTTATCACATTAAGTGTAAACAATTGGTCCAAATTTTAATAAGGCTTGATTGATAAGATAAGTCCATAGCATTTAATCAAAATCTATTTTAATTTGTTTATCAGACTTACTATTAAGAAACTAAATATGTTAAGATTAATAAAACTCAGTGATACGACCCACGCACGCTGGAATATTTTGTGTACCCCTGAGGGTACTATAATTTGAAAGACTGATTTTAACTAACTAATATATGTGTGCGTTTGTTAATCACACTAAGTATAAAACACACAACATAAAAATGGTAGTTTAGCAAAATAAAAAGTGAACTCTTTACATTCTGGAAATTAACACTAAAGTTGGATTGAATCACCTATTTTACAAATCAGAATCAGAATCTTGGGAAAAATTATGAACATGACGGGAAATATAAATTTAATTTAATAACAGAAAATACAAATAGTAACGAGATGTTAACATTCTTTCTTATAAATAATTGTTTATAACATTCACACATTCAGTAAAGTGTTAAATAATTACTGGTTTAAGGCCTGGCTGTTGAGTTTTTCCTTTAATTATAATTGGTCCTGGTTCTGAACCACCAATAAGCAATATTAGGGCTCTAATACAAATTTCACTAGAAAAATTGAAGAAAGTTCAAACCTGAAATTTTTTCGAATCTTCAAATCTAAAATATTTTTGGGGATTTGAGGGTCCCATCCCTAATTAATATGTTTATCTCAATTTTTTACCTGTGGCCAGATGGCACTGGAGATGGAATCGGTAAGCGAAGCTCGGCCGAAGCTGAGAGTAGGCGAGGAATGGTGAGAAGATGGTGAAGAGCCTCTTACGCCTCCTACATCTCTTTCCTTCAACTGCTCCTGAGAATAACACAAAAAAATTAACTTTACTAAAAATATATTTTTTTACACTGTACCTTACTACCCGTTCAGGCTATATGCTTCTAAAAATACTGATCATAATTAAGTAAAGCTAAGTTGGTAGACTTATGAATTACTTTTATTGTACCTTTCCATGGGAAAATTTCATTCTTGCATGGACCTATTAATAACTTTATGAAATGTATTTTTTTAAACTTTCCATGTTTTAAAATTATAGTAAAAGAATTATTCAAAATGTTGGGAGGCGGGGGTGTATGTCAAGTTACTGGATATAAAAAAATTAAAGGAAAATATGAGAAAAATGTCAAACCTTAATACTGTTTTAAAATATGACACCTGACTTTCTCCATAAGTGAAGAAGTTAGATATAAATATTTAATAATTAATTGGAAAAAAGTAATAGTAATAAAATAAAATATATATTTCTTTTAGAAAGAAAGAAAGAAACTATCTTCTATAGGTGAAGTGAATGACTTACTTGCAAAATACTGGTTTTGCGTTTTTCTGTATCTGTTGCTGCTCTCTCCATTGCAAGTTGTTGTTCTAGGCCTGTCACTCCTCGTCTTAGCTCTGTCAGCTGGTCTTCTAGATTCCGCCTTAAGGAATCGGCTTGAGATATTTCTCTGAACAGAATAAAAGTTTAGGAATAGAAAACTCAAAAACTTGAAACACTGTTTTAAACAGTAAGAAAATGTCACAAAATAAATATGATAGTTTTGAAGAGAAATGAAGCACAAATAAAAGTAAAGTAGACTTCCTGTTTGGTCAACCACCACCACCTGAGGAAGATGCCATGTGGCATTTAAATAATAAAGTGTTTGTAATTATGTGTTGTCATTTATGCATAATTTCTCTACAATTCTATCATGTTTAACCTATATCATTCATATTCAAGCATGCTTGGAGAATTTTATTTAATATGTATTATACAAAATAAGAAAAAAAAATTAAATAAATAATATGAAAAACAAAGGTCACCTGGTGGTTCTAGGGGTAAGGTGTCAGACTTCTGTGCTGGGGTTCGGGGTTCAATCCTCGGTCCCGGCACAGATTTATCTGATTACCAAAACAAACCCTTCCTTCACCTCTGACAAGACATCTTGTGAATGTGAGGAATGCCAGGCCACCACCATGGTTCGGATTCCACGTTAAACTATAGGTCCTCCAGTTCATCTCACAATCACCCTCCCATTACACATGAGTGTAAGTGTGTATAACCCAAACGGGTAGTAAGACGCGGGGCTAATAATAATAATAATAATAATAATAATAATAATAATAATAATAATAATCATAAATAGTCAATAGAAAATAAATATAAAAAAAATTCCATAGAATATCTATTTAAACATACATATTTATTTAACATCTTGAAATGTGGTATTTAAACAACTATTAACTTGCTTACATAAAAATGTTGCCATTGTTTGCTAATATTTGATAGTATAAAATGATTAACAGAAACGGTGAGGAAAACAAGCAATAACTTTCTCAGTCCATAAGAATAAAAAACCTACCTGTCTCTTGATTGCTTCAGTTGGCTGTACAGTACTTTCTGTTGTTCCAGCTCAGTCTTAGAAGTTGCAGCCTCCTTGGTGACTACAGATAGTCGAGACTCCAACCCGGACACCCGGGACCCCAGAGACGCACATTGCTCTCGCCAAGAACGCTCCTGCTCAGTCAAGGATGCTAGACGACTCTGGACATCATCTGGATAAAGATCATCATATTAATATACTTCAAACAATATTTTATTATTATTAGCTAATGTGTATTGGTAGGGTGATTGTGAGATGAAATGGAGGACATACAGTTTAACGTGGAATCCGAACCACGGTGGTGGCCTGGCATTCCCCACATTCACAAGATGTCTTGACAGAGGTGAAGGAAGGGTTTGGTAATCAGATAAATCTGTGCCGGGACCGAGGATTGAACCCCGGCCGCCAACACAGAAGTCTGACACCTTACCCCTAGACCACCAGGTCACCAAATAATATTTTAATGAATAAATATTTTTAAAGATAAATTATGATGAAAAAGAAAATTAGGAGTCAAGTTATCCAGGAAATAGTGGGGTACAGGTAGTACATTAGATAGTAGAGAAAGAAAGGCTGCGATAGTATGGTCATGTTATGAGGATGTAAAAAGAGAGAATACCAAAAAGAATGATGAATACCGCAAGACCAAGAAAGAGATGGGAGGAGCATGTAAAAGAAAGTGTGCAAGTGAGAGGAGTGGAATGGAGGTAATTTAAGGAGAAAGAATGGTGGAAGGATAAAGGGAGATGGAGGCATTTTACTAAACCGACCCAGCCACAGGCTGGAAACAGATGGTGGTGATATTATGGTGATAAGTACCAAAAACTATTATAGCCTCTTGGTCTCCTCATTATCTTGAATAGGATCAATGTAAACAAATAGCTGATGGTTGACCAACAGTTTATGAACAAAGTATTTTTTCACCCATGGCTAATCAAAAGAAGTTAAAAAAACCCAAAAACAATCCAAGCCTCTCGAAATGTAGAGTACATGTTTACCCAAGTCAACAGGTAAAATAATATACTGTAAATTTAATTGAAGAAATAATAATTATTTATAAGCTTAAGCATTAAGCTTATATTACATGACGAAAATAAATTTAGGGTGCTCGAAAACAAGGTGCTTATGAGTTTCATACTCTGGACTCATCACAAGACATTGTTAGGATAATCAAGTCTGGTAGATTACGATGGGCAGGACATGCAGTACAAATGTAAGAATATAGAACTGTGTTTAGTATATTGACAGCTAAACACAATAGGAAAACATGGACGGAGAAGGGAGGATAACATTAGAATGGACCTGAAAGAAATAGGGTGTAATGAGGTGGACTGGATAGAACTAGCTCGGGACAGGTGGCATACTTTTGTAAGTGCATCAATGAACTTTCGAGTTCCTAATGTCCCAGAGTAAGTAAGTAACTAACCTTAAGCATAGTTTTTATTTAAAGGTGAAAGTTAACTGTGTTTACACAAACGCAGTATTTGGATACTTTTCTTTCAATTAGATTGAAAACAGTTGATAAACGACACCTGGACACAGGATTGATTCTTGAGTACAGCTATCACTTTTCAAAAAAATTTAATCCAAGAAAAACAACTATTATTGTTTAAGATATCAAAAAAATTATGATTTAAGATGGGAAACAATATTTTGATACAAATGTTTTATACCTTATTTATTTGACAGAAAGAAGTAAGGAACTAACTAGTCATATATTACCATGCCAAGCCTTCTGTTCCTATATTTTTCTACTGCCCGACTCCAGCTTCTACGCCTTCATAAATCATCATTATCATAATAATAATCATCATCATCATCATCATCAACTGTTTCCAGCCTGTGGCCGGGTCAGTTTAGTAAGATGCCTCCATCTTTTTTTATGACTCAAGACTCAGACTACACAGCTCTGCTTTCAGGACACCCTGCTCTTAGAGCTGTACTTCAGTTTATTAGGAATGCCATATATAATGTTTGAAGTGGTGTATGACAAATCGCTACTCATAAGTCAAAGTATACCGCAACCACACATCTACAAATCCAAGTAACTTGAGGACTTTCTTTATTATACTTTTCAAGTTGACGGCTGTTTGATGATGATGATGATGATGATGATGATGATGATGATGATGATGATAATAATAATATTTAGCACCGCGTCTTATTACCCGTTCGGGTTATACGCTTTAAGTACTAATTACGCTAATGGATTGGGAATTGGGAAGGTTGAATTAGAGGAAGTGAACCCGCATTTGCGTGGCGGGAGAGTGGAAAACCATTTCGGAACCCCCCCCCCCCCAGTTCACCCGACCGAGATTCGAACCTCGATCTCCCCGTCCTCAGCGGTCAAGCTCGACATGACTCACGCGTTAGCCTACTACGCCACCGAGGCGGGTAACGACGGCTGTTTGAGATACTCACCAAGTGTAAGTGTTAGCTTGTGCTCCTGTTTTTCCCAAGAAATTTTCTGAGCATTACTGGCAGCCTGGAGTGATTCCAGTTGTCGGAGCAGTGGCCTTGTAGCCACAGAAACAGCTTCAGCTAGCTCTTCATTCCGAGTTTCCGCTCGCTCTAACCTTAGTAGCAAGTCGGCACATTCTTGTCTCACACCAGACTCACGACTGAAATAGAAAACATAAAACATTCTTGGTTAATATAAAAGCAAGGAATAATTTATTTAAAATTAAAGTATATTTAGATAATTGATGACTGAATTCTTGTAGAAAAATTGCTTGATTAATTATCCTTAGTAAAAATTAAATTAATGCAAAATGTAGTTTATTTTAAATCAGAAAAAACATACTAATAGAATTGCAGTATTATCTTATCTGCAACAACTTTACCCCAACCAATTGTTTTGTCATAATGAAAAAGAAAAAGTAGAAATCTCAGCCAAATGTAGTGCGCTGGTATTGTACATTTTGTAGTATTTCACACTACTTTCTGATTTATTATATAAAAAATTACATTTCTGAAGTCTGGACGTTAACATAATTTAGTGTTTCATTTCGTAGTACACATAAACTCTAGATGTCGGGTATTGATCATTTTGTCCAAGGATTTAAAAACACTAGACAATATTTATTTTTTGTTTTTCCTTGCATGTAAAGTAGGATGAAGTAATACAAAAGTTAAAGTAAATGATTTTGCAGTTTTCATTACATCTTTTTACGGCCAAAATAACTAAAATATTGCTTCAGTAGAAACATTTAGTTTAATTTTATACAAATATTAGTCTCAACAGTTCTTGAATATTTATCATAAGCATTATAGCATTTATCAGAAACTTTTAAATAAGGAGAACAAGTTCTTGTAAAATTCCGTGATGACCGTCACAAATATACAAAAACTTTTGAGATTTCTATGTTTAAAAAAATTAATGTTTTTTCTGAATATAATATAAGCATTTAGTGAGTTTTCATTTTCATTTAAAAACCTTTTATTTAAATGTGTAGAAATTAATGTTTAAAAACACTTATAAGATTTTTACTTTGATTTTAGTTTGTATTTTTCAAGTTTTGATTCAGCTTAGCTATGCATGTACATAGCAATCTTTACACATTCCTAATTATATCAAGTGAAAAGAGGTTTTCCTTATAGAGTCGTCTCATCTAATTATATCAAAGTAATTTGATTTTACGTTGAGTGTAGAGTTTAAGCACTTTGTGCCAATTAAAAAAAAGAAGCCTCAACAAACCTCAAAAGCCAAATCACATTTCTCATTTAAAAAAAGAAAAACACACATACATATGCATCCGCACATTGCACGCACACACACACACACACACGCATGCACATGCACACACACACACACACACACACACACACACACACAAGTGGTACCAATACATCAATCTAACGTACTCCCTACTAGAATGTTTCAGGACAATAACCTAGTGCTCCTTAGGGCAGCTGCCTTGATCAGCGAGAAAGTATCAATCGCTTGGATTCAGGCCACATGGCTTGAAATAGAATGGTATGCGTCATTTTATGGAGCTACTTCTCTATTTTGTCTAAGATTATACTCCCTTTCGCCCTAAACCTGCAACCACCCTTTTTCATGTCAACAAGAAAGAGATGAAATAAAACTACATAGCTTCTTACCTCAAGGTTAAGAGGGAAGCTTGCTGCTAGTTCTCAAATATTTAGACAAATTTTGATTGTGATCCTCTCAAAAAATGACTGTGATTGTTAAAGGAAGGCTCCATCTAGAGCCTTTTTTCATCAAGCCTATTCTTATAGCTACATAAATATGCTTACAAAGTCGTTGAAAATGAGCCATGTCACATTTTCACAATATTTTTATATTAATAAAACAAAAACTATAGAGTTGGTTATGGGAAAGAGCCCTGTTGGAATAGTTCCTGTTATTTTGGCATTAGCAATATTTATAAATAACGCATCATAGACTTAACTAAAGCATTAGAGCAGAACGTCTGTGCAGACAATTTCTTGATTACCGAGGCGGCCCCCTTAAGTGCAGTTTTCATAGTAAGCCTTGCAGCCATAAGAGTTTCTAGAGATATTTAATACTTTAAGTAATATAGTTGTGCAACAAATAATATTTTTTTTAAACATTAAACATAAAAAAAAATTTGAACCGTGGGAATATTCCATAATATTAGCTTCACTTCAAATTGTGTAAGTGGCACACCCTTAAAAATACCACTAATACCATAATAAAATGTTATTCATTTTGGCTGCAAAAAGAATATTGTTTTCTCTTAAAAAAAACTTCCTATTACAATTACATTGTAGGCTAGATACTAAATACACCTCCTTGAGGTTTAACACATAGTATTCATACACATTAAAAACTACTTATAATTTTCTTTTAAAACTTTTCTACATTCTATATGCTAAAGCTAGACTAACAAAACCATAATTTTACCATTTGTTCTTAATGGGTGCGAAACATGGCCTCTTAACTTCAATGACAAAAATAAATTCAGGGTGTTTGAAAACAAGGTGCTTAAGAAGATATTTGGTCCAAAAACGGATGGAGATAGTGGGGAGTGAAGGAGGATACATAATAATGAGCTGCATACCCTATACTCATCACCAGACATTGTTAGGGTAAAAAAATCCCGCACATTATGGTGGTCAAGTCATGCAGCGCGAATGGAAGTATCTAGAACAGTGTTCAAGGTATTGAATGGAAAACCTAATGGGAAAAGACCACTGGGAAGATATCAGACGCAGATGAGAGGATAACATTTGGAAAGACCTGAGAGAGATATGGTGTTATGAGATAAGACTGGATAGACTTAGCTCAAGATAGGGATAGTTGGCGTACTTTTGTTAGTGTGGTAATGGACTTTCGAGTTCCTAATGCCATAGTGTAAGCAAGTGAAGCTAGACTAAGGGAAACCAACTTGGAATGTTCCTCCTCGGTTTGGCGTAGCCTGTCCCTTAGTTCATCCAACTGAACAAGGAGATGATCTCTCTCATCCTGAGCACTGCGCTGCGTCTCCTCCACTGCTGCCAACATCTCTTGCCGGGTGGACAGTTCAACGCTCAGTCTTGCCTCCTTCAGCTCCCTTTCACGGGCAGCCACAGTACTCTTGCTCTCGGACAGCTCCCTACACAGTGCACACATTACTGGGCGCTACACATATACATGTGCAGTTCTTAAATGTGACTAGAGATGTACAATTATTCAGAAACTATGCTTTGAATATTTGTCAGTTTTGACTTTGATTTTTAAAAAAATCTTGATTTACATTTATGTTTAATTTTTGCCATTTTGTGCTGTTACATACATTATAAGTTAGTGTTTATAAGACAAAAATGATTAAATTACCTTTTATGATACAAATTTGATTTAGCAGTGATCTGTAATGGCTAGAGCCCCATAAAAATGGTGATACTCGATAAAGCAAAAAGTGCCATACAAAGATGGAATCAAGTACTTTTTCTTTTGATAATTTTTAGATATGATTTACAATGTTTTTGAAAACCAAAATAAAACGAAATTGTCTAGTTACAAGACATCCTCCTATAAAACAAAATAACACCGCTTTTACAAAAAAAAATCTTTAAATAAACACAAAATTAAGAAGACATTAAGCATACATTTTGACCATGCTGTGATATGATTAGTATTTTGTTGTAGTGTAAGCTAACTTTAGGCTAAAAAATTGTAAAATATGTAGACAAACCTGACAAATAATTTTAAAACAAATATGAGGTTTCAATAATAAATTTTAATTTTGTATACATTGTCTCAATATGTAAATGCTAGTTAAACACCTCAGATAACATATAATTTTGAATAAACACAAAATAACACCGAGAAGTGAGATTTAAAAAAAATGAAATTTAACTAAAAATAAAACCATTTTTCTGGGGTTCTAGTAATGGCTTAAGTTGCATTTATATATATATATATTTTCCCCAACATATCCTTTAAATTATTCAAGGAATTTGATTTGTTTTCAAATTGAAAATAGTGGACGTTCCAGAATCCTATAAATAGCCTATTTAAACTATCTATTTAAAGCAACTATAATAAGTGGATGAAATCATTAATTTAATCAAATTGAAAAATAAACTATAAGATACCAGGCCCTAGAAAAATGATTTGTTAAAAATGAAAGAATAGACACATGTGGTAAGTATTACACTACTTTTCTTTATGGTGAATTGGTTAAATGGTTTATTTAAGAGAATATATCTTGGTAGTTAGAATAATTTAATCAGTCAGGAATCAAACTCATTGAGTTTGAAGAATATCTTTGTTTCGATGTAAGCAAACTAGATTTTTTTAATGTATTACCATCGTGAAAGCAAAAATTTTTTGTTCAAATACGTGAAGGATTCTTTTAATATTAATAAAATAACAACCTTTATTAAAATATCCAGAGGCCATTTTCAAAATAGTTAAATGTAATTAAGCTAAATAATTAAGAACAAATTCAATATCAGGCTAATACACCTGAGTTCAACTATAAATATTATATATTCACATCCTATTCATTCTATTCCAATGTTTTGTTTTCAATGTTATTTGTTTTTCTTACATTTTCTTATTTAAGTACCCTCTCATTATTTACCGATATACTCTTTCTCCCTTTTGCGTCCTTTTATTTCCTCTTATAGGAAGTTGTGTCTCGCATTCCACACTCACGCCATGAGTTCCAATATTCTATTCTATTTAGCACCATGTCTTACTGCCCCTCCGGGTTATACACTTAAGTACTAATTGTGCTAATGGGTTAGAAATTGGGAAGGTTGAATTTAGAGGAAGTGAACCCACATTTGAATGGAGTGTGTGGAAAAACATTTAGGAAAAACCACCCCCAGTTCACCCGACCGAGATTCAAACCTCGATCTCCCCATTCTCGGCAGTCTAGCTCAACACAAAGCTAGCACGTTAACTAAATATGCCACCAAGGCGGGTGAGTCTCAATATAGAATGAAACTTAGGTATAGGGATTGGGCGATAACGATTTATTTTCTTCAAGAGGCAGCCATTATCCATTGGCAGCAATGAGATATTTAAAAGCTATACTGTATTTTTTCCCTTGCATGTATTTCTGTTCCTCTTTCCTGTACCTTCTTTCAAAGGTATTAATATTATGTGATGCATCCAACTGACTTGTATGCCGTCTCCAGAGACTCTCGAAGAGTGTCTACTCTCTGATTGGACTGCTCCAGTTGTGCGCGTAACATTGCTAGCTCTTTCTCCTGTTTCTTGGTCCTGGTCGTCAGCTGGTGCACTGCATCTATCTGTGTTCGCTCGACATCCTCCTTGGCACTCAGCGACCTCTTGAGTCGTTCTACCTCCTGAGTCAACTCTGATAACTGCTCTCTGTAAACATTAACAACACATACATTCATTCAGTATATTAATTTGATAACTATTAAAAGGAGGATAAGAGTGCTAGGCCTTCACACTTTTTCTAAATATGTTGATCCGAAAATTCACTAGTTTTATTTTTTTAGCACTGTGTCTTACTATTAGTTTGGGCCATATACATATGTAATGATTATGCTATTGTGTTAAGGATGAGTAAGTTTGAATTCAGAGGAAGTATACCTAGACTTGGGTGAAGGGAGAGTTGAGAAACCATTTAGGAAAAAGCACCCTCAGTACACTTGACCAAGATTAGAACCCCAATCTCCCTGTCACCGCCAGTCCAGTCTGTTGGGGGAGTGATGCTTTGGACGATCCGAACTTGAAAGTGGGTCAAGTTGACAATTAAAACAAAACAAAACATAACAGTTTTCAGGGCACATCTCATCTCTTCTGCTGAAAAATTGGCCTTAAAATTACTGAGTTGTGTTTATTTAACCACAGAACAACATAGCATGATGCATTTAGGAGTGCATGACCGACTGTCTAGGACCCAAAGCTAAATTGAAAACAAAATGGTTACGAGTGTTTTTCTAATCCTATGTGAATACTATATTTTTTTAAACTCAAAAATTACTGTAAGTGGTGATATTTAAGATTGTGTTTGGACTAATTTCAACTACCAGTACATTAATTTAATTTTTGTTATATCCAATTATCTTTAATTTATTTTATTGAAACCAGAACATAGAGGTATGATATCATTGTTAAAGATATTTAATAATTTATTCCGATTTACGAAGAACTGTGCTTAATTTTAAGTTGCTAACTCTTTATTTTAATGGTTTATTAACAACTAGCAGAAATATCCAATGTTGCATTGCGTAGTTATCCTGCGCAACACTTTTCTTTGCTTCAAACAAATAGAAAAACAATCTCTTCATTTTATTTCTTCCAACTCAGATTTTGATAAATTAAAAAAAAATCCTAATTAAAAATTTAAAACTCCAGCTTCAAGGTGCTCATGTTCGTGCAAAGGAGCTACTAGTTTTAAAATTTCAGCAGGTGTGCAGCCTTCCTATCTTTATAATATTATTTTAAACCTAAAAAATTATGCATGAAAGAGGGGGTGAAGACGAAGTCTGCACAACTGACTTAAAACTTAGTTCCAGGATAATTAATGTAAATACTGTACATAGGTGACTTCACTCAATAATAAGGGGTGTGTGAAGTCCACTTTTTAAATTTGAAGCAAACTCAAATCAAATGTATTAAATATTCTTGAAGCCGAATCATGGTTCAAATATGTTTTGTTAGTGGATTTATGAGTGAAAAATATATATTGTGGTTATTTATATACAACACATTTGTTTGATGATGGTTATTTATACATAACTGTGTATACTGAAATTACTTGAAATTGTTTTATTGCACAATTTTTGTAATATTTTGTTTTAATGTAATAAATTAAGTTATTATCACAACCTACAAGTCAATTACTTCAGTTTTTTTCCATTTGAATATTAATTGGTAATGGATAGAATAACTCAGAATGGGACTAATTGAATATAAATTGAGTATTTTAGCTCTCAATATTTTGATTGGTGAAGCTTCATAATTCTTAAAGCCAGAATTTTTTTTCAAGCAAAGTTGAAGCTTCACACACCCTATAACTCATCTAAGAAAACCATTAGGGTGTTAAATTTTAAGTATAAATGTCATCATTCCTGTTTCTGTTAATTTTTTTTTAATCTTGGGTTTTCAATTTATGATTCATATTTCAGGCCATTTACAATTTCAATCCTTTTTCATGTATCCAGCCTCATATTAAACATATAGTGTATTATTTATCCATACAGTCTAGTGTAATGTGGTAAAAAATAAACCTAAAAAGTGGCAATAGAAAGTAAACCAAATTAAACAAAACAGTCATGTTTAATTTGTGAAAGATCACGAGAACACAAAGGTTATGTTGAACACATTTTCAATTTGTCCATAATAGTGTGAAACGACAAAAGATCACATAATGGTCACAATGAAAAATGAACCAATTCTCTATATTGTTGTTCCGTTCCAACACCTAATTCATTGGAATTTGGGAGGTAAGAATCAAGGATATAGAAGTGGACCTCCTTAATATTAAGACATGCAATCAAATTTATCTAAATAGTCAATGGGGAAAGAAAATGTTTAAAAACTCCGCCAATAGCAGGACCAGACCCTGAACTTACAAACCATACAACCAACAATGACTGATAGAAGATGTTGGTGCCAAGCGAGATAGCAGGATGTTATCAAGTGAGTACCCACTGCTGGTTCTTGATGGTGCTCTCCGCCTCCTTCTCCTTAGCTCTCAGTTTCTTGATGATGTTAGAGTGCTGCAGCTGTTGCTTGGATAGTTTCTCTCCCTCCTCCCGCAGTTCTCGAATCACCTCCTCCTTCTCGGCGGCCAGACCCTGCAGCTCACCGGCCGAGACCCGTGACGCCGCGTCTAGCTTGGCATGCTCCAGCTGTTTCCTCAGAGATTCCTTGTCGCGGATAGCTTGCTGGAACTTGCGCTCCAGAGAGGACAGACGCTGAGTGTACTCCTCTGTCACCTGGTGGATATCTTGACTCTCTGACGCTCTGGATTGGAGGGCAGCCTCCAATTGGCTGTGCATAGGAGAGAAAACAACTTATACTATTTTATGTAAAAACATCAGGGATACTAGACACCTCAAAGTGGAAGGTATTTGAGCTGATTCTTGCTTTCGATAGTTGCAGTTCAGTATGAACTAGAGATATGTCAAATCCAATATTTTAGGAATCAAATTCTTCATTTTACCTTTAAATCCCTAATTTTAGAAAAAATTATGAACATAAGAGGAAATAGGAATATAATGATGGGGAGTATTATTATTATTAGAACCGCGTCTTACTAGCCGTTCGGGTTGTACGCACTTACGCTAATGTGTAATGGTAGGGTGATTGTGAGATGAAATGAAGGACCTACAGTTTAACGTGGAATCCGAACCACGGTGGAGGCCTGGCATTCCCCACATTCACAAGATGTCTTGTCAGAGGTGAAGGAAGGGTTTGGTAATCAGATAAATCTGTGCCGGGACCGAGGATTAAGCCTCGCCCACCAGTACAGAAGTTTGACACCTTACCCCTAGACCGCCAGGTCACCGACGATGGGGAGTATAAATAGTATATAAATATTAACATTCTTTGCTTCAATTAATTCATTATAATATTTATACTTTGAGTTAAATTTTAAATTAACGGTCTGGGGTCTGGTTGTTACGTTTTTCCAATAATTATGTTGGTGTTGAACCATTAATAAGCAGTATTAAAGCTCTAAAACAAATTTCAATTAACTTTTTTTTTAATCTCATTTCTAATATTTTTTCAAATCTCAAATATCCTTAAGGATTCGAATATTTGAAGGACCAACCTGTGAACAAAACCTAACATTACTAAAACTAACAGGGGAGATCAAATCAGTCAGTTCTTATAAAATATTTATATACTGGTATTAATTTTTACTTGTGTGTTAAACACACAACTTACTTACTAGATGGCATTAGGAACTTGAAATTTCATTGCCACACTTACAAAAGTACACCACCTATCCCTATCTTGAGCTAGTTCTATCCAGTCCCCTTCATTACACCCTCTCTCTTTCAAGCCCATTCTTATCCTCCCATCTGTGTCCAGGTCTTCCCAATGGACTTTTCCCATTGGGTTTACCAGTCAATACCCTGAACATGGTTCTAGATTATTTCATTCACACTGTATGTCCTGCCCATCATAATATACAAGACTTAATTATCCTAATAATGTCTTGCGATGAGTACACGGTAAGTAATTCATCATTATGTAACCTCCTCCATTCACCGGTATCCTCATCCCTTTTCAGACCAAATATCTACCTAAGCATCCTGTTTTTGAACACCCTAAATTTGTTTTTCTCATGTAAGGTAAGAAACCACGTTTCACACCCATATAGAAGAGCCATTTTTTAATCCAATTCCAAAACCAAGAAAAGGAATCTAGAATTAAAAACCATTAACGAAATGTCAAACATCTTATGTTGTAATACTGATGTATTTATCATACCTTTTAAAATCTGAATTGCTTTCTTGAAGTTCCACATTCATTCGACTCAACTCAATTAATTTTGATTCTCGAGCTTCGACTATTTCACTCATTTCTGTTATTCTCTTTAAAACAAAACATAACAAAATTATTAGTTAAGAATACTCCACAAATAAAGTTTCACAATATTAACATAAATAAAATATAAATATTTTTAATAATTTACATTACTGATTTAAAATGTAAAATAAAAATAAATTATTTAAAGTGTATTAATATATTGCATGAAATAAAGTGTATTTAGCAAAATATAAAATTATCTGTAATGAATAAAATGTTATAATTGCAGAAAAATAAAACAAATAAATGTAAAACCACCCCCCCCCCTCCCCCCCCCACACAAAAACTTAAATTTTTTCAATTTTTCAATAATGAAGTGAGTGTGTGTGTTGGTGGTTTATCGTTTATTTGTGCTTTATTTTTCTACAGTTATGACATTTTATCTATTACATATTATATTTTAAATGTATTAGAGATGTAATTGATGATTGTAAATCTTTGGTGTCTGTTATAATCAGCCTTTAAGTTCCATAACAGTATGCAAGAAATTAGACTTTCAGACAGAGACCTTACAAAACAGGGATGGGGGAATGTATTATGCATGAATTTATTTGTTATACCATAAGCATATTTTAGAGACAAGTTGGATCCACTATTTTATGAATCCGAATTTCATTTTAGCTTTGAATCTCAAATCTCAAATTTGAATCAGAAGTTTGCAAAAAATTATAAACATATGAGGAAATAGGAATATAACAGAATAATAGAAAATAGAAATTGTAACCAGATGTTAACATTTTTTTTTTTTGCAAAAATATATTCATTTTAATATTCACACATTCAGTTAAATTAATGGTCTGAGGTCTACTTGTTAGTTTTTTCCTGCACTTTTTTAGTACTGTGTCATAAGCATAAGCATTCAGGTTAAATGCTTATGTACTAATTACACTGATGGTTTTAAGGATTGGGAAGGTTATATTTAGAGGAAGTGTACCCACATTTGCGTGAAGGAATAAAGTGGTAAACCATTTTGGAAAAACCACTCTCAGTACACCTGACCAAGATTCGAACTTCAATATACCTGTCATCGGAAGTCTGGTATACACCACCAAATAAGGTCTGACCTGGTTTGTTGGTGACCCGGAGACCAGGACTTCAATTCCCAGCCAAACATTCCAAGTTTTTTTTAACCCTAGTCAGTTTCCTACTCTACCTTCACACAAATGCACACACATTTGATCTAAATTATACCTTTCTCATCCCTACCCAATTAGTGTAAATATAAGGCTAGCCAAGACGGGTAATAAATTATGCTTAGTAGCACCAATGCATCAAATATATTGTTGTTAGGAATAAGCATTAAAGTAAATAGGAGATTGATTTAATGGTGGATTTTATTTACGATCTAAAACTATATAGAGGCATATTAAAGAATGCAATATTTAGGTACTTACTTTCATTAGCTTTTCCACTTCTCCATAATGAATGTCGTCCGAACCCCCACTTGATGCTTCCGAAAGCTCTCTCTGGTGACCTAGTTATAGTAAAAAATTAATTAAAAAATCACGATTTACAAATAAAATAAAACAAAGTAAATATTCTCCAAATGATGAACCTGTGTGTAGCAGTGAAATCTTGTTTTTAAAATGTGTGTATGTCTATATATATATGTAAAATTTAAATGAGATAAACCCGCACCAGTGGCATCATAGTTTAAGGTGTCACTATTGCAATAGACTAGACTGCCTTCCGCTGAAGGGAAAATCGCGGCTTGATACCAGTTGAGTATAGTGGGGATGGTTTTCCTGAATGATTTCTCACTCTCTCTCTCTCTCTTTTACCCACACAAATGTGGGTACATTTCCTCTAAATTCATCCTTCCACATTTCTAAGCCGTTAGTGTAATTAGTAAATAGGCATATAACCCAAATGGGTAGAAACACACAGTGATAAATATAAATATTTATATAAGTAATATAATCATGGTTAAATAACAGTATAAATCATTTAGATGGCAGCTTTCAATTTATTTTCATATCAATACGGAAAGTAATGTTTATATAAGATAACTATATTAAGAACGGGGAAAAAATGTCTAAATTAATATTTAGAAATTTATCAAAAATAATTTTGTGCTCACACCTTTAACTTTGACGCCCCCAACTTTAACAAAAACTTCAGATCCTGGAGAATGTGACCGTTCCACTGGTATCACAAACTTTCCTCGGATGGTTTGAAGTTTAGCGGGACTTTGACGGGACTGTGTGCTACTACTGTCACCATTAGGACTGAAACAAGTGAATTAATTTATATCTTTTCAACTGATATTGTTCAATAATTTGTTTAGTGAAACTTGAAAATAATTTTAAATATATTGAAATAAATCCATTTTTAGTTATTTTAGATAAATATGACACAATATCTTAGCACAAGGTTTTCTAAAATGTAGTATGTGTGCCCCCATGAGTACGGAATATATCAATGAGTTTTATTAATCATAACATTTTTCTTTATAATAGTAAATCTAAAATATATATTTTGTTGATGCAACTATGCCATTAAGGATTGTTGACTAAATATTCCTAGGATTTTCTTACTGCCAGTCGTGGATATGTACCCATCTCCTGAGGTTGGGGCACCATGTAGGTGAGGTTATTTAGCCTCGATGAGATAAAGTGTTGATGATTGTGTGGTGCCATTATATAAGTCTTGAACCAAACTTAAGTCTAATTAACTAAACCGAAACAATTCCCCTTCAGGGGAAGTACCTATAATGACAGAAATCAAACCCAGGACTTCACCCTAGATTAGTAGCCAGGAACTCTAAACACTAGAGCAATAGATCGGCTGCTGACAATTAAATGTATAAGAATTTTACATGATGTTGTGGACCTTTATAAGCCTTTCACTCTTTCTGGAATGGCTTTAGTATAACTTAGTACGATTGTTTATACTTTGAAAGTTAGGAGGTATTTGTTTACTTAGCTCAGTCGGTAGCGTGTCTGTCTACTGTGCTAAGGGTCCTGGATTCTATTCCATGCACGGGCATAAAATTTATCATTGGTGAAATGTGGGATTACCCTTTTAAAGTGATAAATTAACAGCTGGGGAGTGGATGTTGTGTCTGCCCCAGTCTTGAGTTAGAATATAAAGCATATGAAGCTAAGACATGCCTAGCCAGCTGGAAACATTAATAGTTGTAAAGTAAAGGTATTTGTTAAATTTTAATTTTATGAAGAGCTGGGAGGGATACCTTGTTTGGACAATTGAACCCAAAAGGAGTACGCAAATAGCGAGAGTTTGGGAAACACTGTCTTAGCAGTATAAAAGAATGTGATTATAGCTTTTTCCTAAAACTGTTAATACACTCAAAATGCTCTGTTAGATGGAATCAAACTCGTGCGTTCCCTCATTTTAATACAATAGTAAATGCATGCAGTAATCTAGTCTAGGAAACTTGATGTGGGGCCCCAGCACCGACCTGGAAATGATCTCTATGTCAGAAGATGTTGTTGTCTCCAGTTCATCTCCCGACGTCTGCCCACTTGTTTGTTCTGACTCAACCTTTATCAAGTCGGATCGACTAGTGAAGGAAACAATTACATACAAGTTTAAATAAAGATGTGATGCCTATTAATGTTTCGATTCTAAACTAAAATAAAAATAAAAATTTTAGGCCTATTTATACAACTAAATCACCGAAAAATATAACCAAAAAATGGTTTACAGAAACCTAAATGAAATCAGTCCTATAATTTTGTCCAATGAAGTACATTTACCAATTCCATATTCAGTAAAACCTCAAGGAATCACAACTCCCAGAAATTAGAACACACCCTATTTCACTTTAATGAGTACCCACTCTTTGTTCTCTAAGTAATTTCAACTATGCCTAATTGAGTAATAAAAACCTTCCAAGTATCATTTGTTAACTTTTCAAATAGTTTGAATGAATACATAATTTGACTTCCTCGAGATATAAATGTATTAGGTTAAAGATATTCCATTGCATATAAATCATCGAACAAATAATACCTCTCTGATGATATGGGAGACTGGTCTCGAACAGGGGTAAATTGATTTATCTTGGACTCCTTCAAATCTTCATCCCCCATTGCATCAGCCAACATAGTTTTTACATAATAAGAACTTGTCTGCTTGGAATCTTGATCAGTTGTGTGGACAACAGCGGCAGCCGCTGTGTCGTCGACGGAAGTCGCCACTGTTGTGTCATCAGTGGCAGCAGTTGTGTTTCCAGCAAAAGTCACAACTGTTGTGTCGTCTGAACTACTTTCTGTGATAGTACCTTCACAACTACTGTCAGTTGTGACCAATGATCTACTGTCAGACAAAACATAGAAATCTTCAGAGTATGATTCCGATATCTGGGATTGTTTTATTGTAAAACACTTCTGTTCACTTTTAACATCAGACTTTTCCGACTGACTCACACTCTCAGAAATATCTTCTGATGGTTTTGAAATATCACTTTGAGCTAAAGGAAGCTGCAGACCAATTCTGTTAGCGATGTGTGTTTTGACAGGTCCATCGTTGATAGCACTTCGCTGAACTTCAGCCGTTAAAACTAAACCCTCTTGATAAGAGTCTTTCAAACTTTGCTGAGAACTTCTGCTCATAGAGGAACTGATTTCTGTCTTGCTGCTAAGAGTACTGGCATATAGAGAACTGTCATTACTGGACGATGCGGGGAAAGGTTTGTGATGAGGAGACCTATTGAAAGATGATGGTTCGATGATGGTGGTCGTGGCGGTGGCTGTGCTCTCGGAGGCGGACGTGTAACTATCATCTGCCATGCTCATCTCTTCATCCTCCTCTTCTTCTTCAGGAATCACTTCCACACTTTCTGGAGATATTGGTTCTGTCTCTATGCTAGCACCATCTTCCTTGTCACACCTGGAAGACATGATTATACCATAATTTACTTCTACTTAGGAACAATATTTTAATACATGCAGGAATAAAAGTTTACAAACACAACTATGTGACACAACTGTTGGTGACTTTTACATCAGCAACAAAAACATATTAGAACTCCTAAAGTTATTTTATATGATTCAAATTCAAAAGGCAATGGTTAATAATATAAATTAGAGTATTATAAAAAATGTGCATTTTTCTAAAATCAAAATGAATAAGAAGCAAGATCATTTTTAAATCTTTATATTATAAAAAGGAAAATATATGTGTACCAAATTATATCATTTAGATGGGATTAAACAAATTTAAATTTCTTAAAATGTATTTGGCACTGGTAGTAGAAACATTTAAGAGGAATGATTTATGTTCAAAATTTGAATAGTTTACTAACAAATAGTGAATTAATATCTATAAAACATCTTACTTTGACAAAGTTTGCTCCAAGTGTTCTGTGGAGGTCTGAGATAAGATATTTAAAATATCAGGATGTTCTTGAGGGTTGCTCGGTGAAACATAAGGAGATGATGTTGTCCTGGAAGTTCTTCCACTAGATTCTCCCAAGACTTCTACAGAACTTGGTGTGTCAGGAATCACTTCAACTGACTCTGGAGAACTCGCCACCGCAGTTAATTTCAATCCCACGGCAGAAGATGATGTGGATATTTCAGGACTAATAAGTGCTGTATCAGAATCAGGAGTAGTTGTGAAGCCACTACCACCTTCACTACTAGCTGATCCTAGCACTTCAACGCTCTCAGAAGACTTTTTATCACTTTCTGAGGAGATCACAGATAATCTATTATATTTGTAATTGTTGGTTATGGAAACTTCTCTTTTTATAGACGTCACGTCTACAGGCATGTAAGAGCTTTCATTTCTCAGAGATGTGTCTGGCACATCTTCAAAATTTTCTCTTTGGTCAGTGCCTAAGAGTTTGCTATCCAGGGGGCAGTGGATAGTATCTATATCGGCCATTTGGTCTTCATCTACCTCACAACTTGACAACCGGGACCGAACTTCACTCTCACCATCTTCACTTTCAACAACTAGTTGACTTCGACTGAATCCCTCTTCGGCTCCCACTTCACTTGAATCATCACAAAGACCAGTTTCTTCACTTTGTGAATTCTTGAATAAGTCTGAAGGATCCCAGCCCTGTCCATATTCTGGGGTCTTTGGCTTCTTCACTGATGTTTCTAAAACGCCCTGATCGAGAGACATCGTTCGAAATAGGCTAGCTGTCTTGGGTTGATGAGAAACTGGATCCAGATCACAATCGAGTATATCTTTTATTTCAGAATCTGTCCCTCCTGAAATGTACAGAAGGAAATTAATTTAAATGTATAAACAGTAATGTAAATTTAAATAAGCTTTAAATAACAAAGGCTGTGGTCCAAAAATACTTATTTTTTCCAAACAATTATTAATCAACAAAAACACTACATCAAACATAATAGTTCAAAGTCAAAATAAAATTTAGGTGCATGACGGACCACTATTGTATACATTTTTATAATTATAAGCATTTATATCATGACTTCCCCAGATGATAAGATAATGCCTTGCCATATTTGTTAACTGACTGGAATGCATGTGTTGACTTTTTCTCTGATAAATCTCTCCACATAAACAAGTCATTAGTTTTGTTGCCAAATTTTAACAACAAAATTAATAATCAGGAGTGCTGTGATTTACTTAGGGAAACAGCATGTACAACTGTACAGCTTAGAAGTAGCAAGACAAATATAAAATAAAGCTCCAAGTAAGTGTTAAAGATAAGTAAAAATATTTAGTTTTTACACTCTCCAAGCATTAAATGCTAATTCATCTTAGTTTAACCTGGCCTTGAACACATCACTCACATTCAGGTTGAGTTAATTTAGGATGAGTTATATTATAACCCTTAAAAGAAGTATTGTAGCCATTTTAGTGCTTTATACATAAATTGCCTGAGTTTTATTTTAACAATTTAACCATGGAAAAACCTCATCAAAAAAGTGAGTTGTACTATTATTATATGCCATTATAACTTTAAAATAAGTTATAGCATGTTGGTTTTGTCTATGTCCTATATGTTATTTTTAAATATAGTAATGGTATTTATAAATGTTTTCAGTGAAATAAAATTTCGGGGAAATGTGTGCACTATGATTAACTAATGTTCACAACAATAATAATGATAAGAAAACATTTTATAAGATAGACAACAGTTTCTAGTATTATTGACTAGCTCATCATCTAAAATAATTTGAAAATACTAGTCCTAGAATATTACCTGGGCCTGTCTGAGGATTTTCAAAGAATGATCCTGTGAAAGATCCCCACAAACTTGCAGTCATAGTCAATTTGTTGCCAGAAGATGTGTCCTGTTGAGAAAGATCATTCACCTCTGGCCACGACTTTGTAATTCTAGGCTCACTCTTATTTCCTCCTTGTTTCAATCCCCAGGAAGAAAAGAAACTCTCTGGATCTTCTTCAGGACTAACAGGAGTGTTGGTTTTACTCTTAATGGCAGGAGCATTTTCTTCATCTTTAATGTCCAGCGCTTTGTCGATAGTTTTTTGAGCTTCCTTCAAGGCAGACTTTGCAAGATTCGCAAAACCAGTAGCATCAAACCAACTCATCTCAGATTCAAAATCATCTGAAAAAATAATTGTTGCAGTTAAAAGTGTATTAAAACTTAGGTTATAAAAATAATAGATTTATTTTGCTCTGCGTCTTACTATCAGTTCAGGTTATAGGCCTATGTACTAATTCCACTAATGACTTAGGGATTAGGAAGGTTTAATTGAAAGTAAGTGCACCTGCATGCTTATAAGGACAGTGGAAAACCACTTAGGAAAAAAAAATGCATTACACCGGACCAGGATTGAGCCCCGATCTCCTCGTCTTCGGCAGAGTAATAGACTTGTTTTAAATTCTATGGGTAAAGTTTTGTTGAGAGGACATAACTTTTTGATAATATAAGACACTTTTCTTTGTTTTATCAGTATAATCACAAGTGAAATGTAAACATTGATATACTTTGTGTTGACTCACATAGTTTGCGTTATAATGGTGAATCATGATTGTTTTTAGTGGATGACATCATTGTCTCGTTGAAATTAAATTGTTTATATTTGATAAAAATATTAGTGAAAACTTTTAATTTACAAACACATGAAAGGTTAGGTTGAGTTAAGCTTGGTTGGGTTAAGAACCATATAATTATTGAAGGTTTGAAAGATAGGTTTGTATCTTAGTAATTATTTTAAATCTTAATTTGAGTTTTTATGTTCATGATGAAATTTCACTTTACATTTGGATGTGCCCCCTTGAGTCATTCAGTTGTAATGGAATGTTATATGAGTTTATCTTATATCTAATCATTAGTTCAAGTTCAAGATTTTTTTAACAGAACAAAGAGACAATTTATGCTTCATTTACAAAATTTGGGTTTGCTACAGAAAAATGTGAACTCCTGTTGTAGACAATTATTGTGTTTGTAAACAAATTATTCTCTAGAATATAGTTTGAGGCATGCCATTTGCTTGTGAATGACAGACACATGAACTACAGGGGGCCATCTTAAAAGAGAAAGGTGAGTTGGTGAGTTTTTGTGTTTTTTTTCTTTATGATCAATGTGCAGTCATTATTTACAATCAAGTTTAAAAAAAATTACCATCGTTGTTTGAGTTATCGACCCCTATGCTATATGGTAATTACTCTAATGGGGTAGTGATGGAGAAGGAAGCTTTCTAGAGGAAATATACACGCATAATTTGCATAAAAGAGAAAAAGCCAGTCTCAGTAGACCCAACCAATATTCAAGCCCCAATCTCCCCGTCATCAGCATGCCAGTCTACCACGAGAATGATGCCTTAGACTATTCAGCCACTGAAGCAGGTTTCACTAGGTAAAATATATACGATAAAGTATGAATGATATTTGGAAAAAAAAGTGCCTAAAATGCACAATATTGGTGTACAGTCCATAGTGTTTTTTTAAAGAGTAAAGCGGATTAATTTAGAATGGAACCATTTTGTTAATCTTTATTTACTGTTTTTATTATTTTATACTACCAAGCCATTAAAATATTACCAGAAAGAACTGTAACCGGGATATCGTTTCCATGAGAAATTCACAGCTTGAACAGCGCTTCTGAAGTTCTCGTCACTTGAGGTTTCAGGTTACCTAGAACCAACAAAAGTTAGGCAGTGACATATATGTGTTGCCTGTATTATGTCCTTTAAAACTCTCTATGATATAATGAAAGCTAATATTTGGTATATCTAATGTAGAGTATTGTACAATAGATGGTGAGGCCTAATACATTTATTTCATAAATAAATAGTAGAACAATTCCAAATTCAAGATTTCCAACTAGTTAATTTAGTACATGTGTTACTGCCCATTCAGGCAATTAACAATTTAGGCCTGCACTAATTAATTCAAACACACAAGCTGATGAAGGTGAATTTTAAGTGGTCTTCTTACCTGTATTAAGAACAGTAGTGTTTCAGTAAATCCAAAAAATGTATCGTTTGTTGAGGGATAGTCTCGTGATTCATCTAGAAATTGAAACACAAAACACATAATTCGCAATGTATTATACATATTTCTAGTAACTACTCTGATTCTTGATAAAGGCCCTCAACATAATAAAATTACATAAATATATCCACCAGTACCAAAAAATATAAATAGTCTGTAGTTTGTATGGAGATAAATATTAACTACCTGCTTTAACTGCTGAACACAAAAAGTGTACGATATTAAATCATTTAATTAAACCTATTTTCTTTGGTAATTTTTAGAAACTTGGTAAAAGATAAACAAGCAGACAACTCATCTGACAAATAGAGACCCGGAAGTAAAGTTGGCTATGTAAGCTCAACTGTAGAACTATTTAAAAGACAATTTAACCCAAGAATAATAAAAATAACTAACATAAATTTGATTTAATAAACTAATTTAGTTAAATGTATTTATATACCTATGATTTATGGTTCAAATGAAAATTAAGAGCCTAAAGCATGCTTATGACTGAACTAAGTTATGAATCGATGAAATGCACGAAATCAATAATGTTATCAGATATGGGTCGAAAATAATTTGTTATTAAAATACTACTAACGATTAAAATAAAATTAAACATTGTAAATTAAATATTTTATAACTTTAACACCAAAAATTTATGAAGTGTCCTAATAGCTCACCCAATCGCCTGCCCCAGTGGCGCAATCGGTTAGCGCACGGTACTTATAAGACAGTGGTCGTGAGCAATGCCGGGGTTGTGAGTTCGAGCCTCACCTGGGGCAATATTTTATAGAAAAATATTTTCATTCATAATTTAAATACTGAAACTGTTGTTTAAAATTTTATTATTTCTTACGCTTCCATACACAATAGCTCTTTTTGAGAAATAGATAATTAACTCAAATTCGAAAATATTATTTGTTTACTAAAACCTATATGAAAATAATGCAAATAAATTAAAATAGTTGTTAAGGATTTAATAAGCTAATTATTTAGAAATAACATTATTCCCCAAAAATTGTATGATTTTCCAAAGTATAATCTTTAATTTTGTCCACAATTTTTTACGGAAAACTTATCAACTTTATAATCTCTATTAGATATCCCTTTTGTTTTCAAAATAATATAAAAGTCGATCTAAGGCGTCACTCTCGCAATATACTAAAATGCCGATAATAATAAGATCGGGGTTCGAATCATGGTCGGGTGTACTGAGTGTGGTTTGCTTGGAGATTTGAAAAATACAGATATGCAGATAAATGATTTGGGACGGGCGACAGTCAACCAAAGTAGATGCCACCTCTGCTGGAAGTCTTAAAGACAGAAGAGATTATTGACTGCTTCTATGTTTGGACAAGTGTGCCACCTCCGACCAACTACAGTAGCCCCACAGCTTCTTTGGTGCTGACTGACAGCTGACAGCTGATGGCTTTGAAAAGTTACCTGACCAAATTATGTATCCCTACGCCGAACCATATGATCTGCAAAAACGTGTGTTTAGCAGCTGTCACTTCTGACACTCAACATTTAGGTATAGGCTAAATGTTGAGTGTCAGAAGTGAGCTGTGAGCTGTCAGTCAGCACCAAAGAAGCCATGGGGCTACTGTACGTCCTGTAGAAATACAGTATTTGCTTAGTATAATAACAACACATCAACCCTTGAAACAAGGCATGATATGAAGCAAGAGGAGCCTGCGAAACAAAGTGAAAGAGGAAAATGGAATCCAGTCCGTAGATTGCGGACCGTTCGTTGATACAGATATACCTTTCTTAGTCCAGGTAGTTATATTATTATGAATGATTTAATATTATTTTTAATAATACATTTTATTTACAAGCCGGTGTTGATAGAGAGCTTGAGTTTACCTCAATATTAATTATATTAATTTTATTGCTCAACAGATAGTATGGTACTAGAGGAAGGAATTCTTGAGATTAAGTGTCCTTTATCAGTATATGATACAAAGGATCTAGAAAAGGCTGTAAACACAGGATACGTAAATTTAATAATAAAAATATGTTTAAATACTAATGTAAGTTTTTTTTAATAAGGATTTGTAAACATTTTTCAGATAAAATTCTTGAAAATATAGTGTGGTGAATATCACTTGAAGAAAGAGCTCAATTATTTATACCAATTGCAAGGCCAGATGCATATGACACACACACACACACACACACACACACACACAATCTCTTTTTGTTGTCCCCACACGCAACTGGGTATTTATCGAGGGAATCGAAAAAGCCGATGAATTTTGGGAAAATAAAAGGGTTGAACATCTAAAAAAGGTAATGGGAATTAAATATAAATAGTAATGAGTTGGAATATCCTACATAAAAAATCTTTTTGTTTTAATTTTCAATTAAATCGATAATTTAATAATGTAAGTATTCACTTTTTTATAGTTTTTTTGAGTGGCTACTCCTGGAATTAATAAATCCACAGTATAGCAAACGATTAAACAACAAAGATATAAAGGACCTATTATATATAAAAGAAGCAAATATAAACAAATGTAGGAAAAATAGCCTTCATTTCTAAATGCGACTGAATAATAGCCCCCATATAAACTTAAATATCAATCTAATTGTTTTATATTAAACATAATATTGCAAGCATACGTTTTCTAACAAGTGGCTATTATTTATTTTTCAAAATTTGGTCCCTAGTGTGGAATCTTATATAAATATGATTAATAATATTTAGCACCGCGTCTTACTACCCGTTTGGGTTATACGCTTTAAGTACTAATTACTCTAATGAATTAGGAATTGGGAATGTTGTATTAGAGGAAGTGAACCCGCATTTGCGTGGAGGGAGAGTGGAAAACCATTTAGGAAAAAAAACCCGTTCCCCCGACCGAGATTCGAACCTCGATCTCCCCGTCCTCAGCAGTCGAGCATAATCCAAGCACGTTAGCCAACTACACCACCGAGGTGGGTTAAATATGATTAATAATATATATTATTCATATTATAATTATTAAACCTCACAAATTATAGACCTCGTGATAAGAAAGTTACTAGCCTAGTCTATTTATTTGAAACTTTAAACAGTTTACTAATGTTATATTTTCTTTCTTTTTTTCTCTCCAGATTAGCATGTACACTGTACAGCAACCTTCTTGTTTTAATGTATTATTATTATTAACACACGACTTATAAACTAACTTAATAATATTACATACACATCACCCAGTCCCTAGACCGAAAGTTTACCAAATATAGATAATCGAGAATGCCCAGAATCGAACTCTGAACCCCTGACACAGTAAGAGTGGTTTTCATTATTGGCCTTCCATTGTCTTCTTAGCTTAGGGGAAAATATATCTTATCTATGGGTAAATGTTTCTTATATTAGAGGCTAGGACAACATAAAAAAAGTCCAGTTAGTTAACTTCACTTCTAAAAGTGAATCCTTCCTTCCTTATATATTTTAACATCTTGCTAAATGGCAGGTAGTTTGTGAGGGTTCAGGGACAATATAGACCTGCCAGGTATATGAAACATTGAATTGCACTATTCAGCTCTAACATTTGAGAAAAAATTAGTCCAGTCTTAAACATAGAGACCTGGTGGTCTAGGGGTAAGGTGTCGGACTTCTGTGTTGGGGGTCCGGGGTTCAATCTTCGGTCCCGGCACAGATTTATCTGATTACCAAACCCTTCCTTCACCTCTCACAAGACATCTTGTGAATGTGAGGAATGCCAGGCCTCCACCATGGTTAGGATTCCACGTTAAACTGTAGGTCCTTCATTTAATCTCCCAATCACCCTACCATTACACGTTAGCGTAAGTGCGTACAACCCGAACGGGTAGTAAGACGCGGTGCTAATAACAACTTAAGCATCGATATCTAGCGCTAGAATAATCAAACAGAAATCCACAAACATATTGTAATGCAAAACGATCAAGGGTTGAGATATTATCGTGTGTGTGCGCACACTTATTATTATTATTATTATTATTATTATTATTATTATTATTATTATTATTATTATTATTATTATTATTATTATTAGCACCGNCACTTACGCTAATGTGTAATGGTAGGGTGATTGTGAGATGAAATGGAGGACCTACAGTTTAACGTGGAATCCGAACCACGGTGGAGGCCTGGCATTCCCCACATTCACAAGATGTCTTGTGAGAGGTGAAGGAAAGGTTTGGTAATCAGATAAATCTGTGCCGGGACCGAGGATTGAACCCCGGCCGCCCCCACAGAAGTCCGACACCTTACCCCTAGACCGCCAGGTCACCGACCATTGCTCCTTTCCTCTCTTTGCTTAGCTCAACCCCTACCCCTTTTGAAAGATAGTAGTAGGTATTGTATGTTTTATGTAGTTTAGTTTGAGGCCCAAAGTTGACAGTAGGGGCAGGAAAATACTTATTGATTCCATCCAATTTTTAAAATGTATTCGTTGCGCGTGGTGGGCACACAATTGAATATTAATTTTTTAACTCGTTAGTTGAATTTTTTGTGTGTATATTTTCCATGCACCTCGTCTTACTAACTGCTCACATTGAATAAATAGCTCATGATATTATATTCAAAAACAAATTAGCGTATAGTCCGAACCCGAAAATATGGATGAACATTAGTTAGTAATAGTAAATCTATATAATTGAATGCAGACCTATCTTTGTTTTTAAACTATTTACTTTTAGTGTGCTTAACATTATTTAGAATAATATTGATAACAAATATTAGCCTTTTTGTAGGCTAAAGAGATTATGGTAATCTTGGACATTTTCGGCCTCAAGATTATGTTGGCTCTAACGTTCTATGTAGTCTAAAACTTTAAAAAAAAAAAAAAGGTTTGTTCTTACATTATATATGTTTTCCCATTTGACTTGTAAAACCTTTGAGGCACAATAATAATAAAATATACAAACGGTTTTACAAATTAAAACTAATGAAACTTAATCAGTTGTGAAGACGGCTTTAGAAATTATCATAAAGTATACATAGTCCTCCTATATTTAAATACAAATATTTTACCTTACATAACGTTAGGCCTATAAGAAGCATTCGGAAATTTAAAAAATGTATACATCATACAATCAGCCCTAAGAAAATGTACTCACTAATATGAAAAGATATTTGGAATATATAAATACAGAAATACAGAAATATATTTATAAAGAAAAAAAAAGTTTGTGAAATAGTGTACTTCATACACACATACAACATACACTGTATATTGTGTAAAAAAAACATGAATGGCCAATATAAATGATTCGATATGAAATTTACACCAGGAAACTTTGATGTATAATCGGATATATTTTATTATTGCCTTGTATACTATAATTTATTCATAACTTACTGTTGAGACAGTTGATAACTTATACATTCAATTGATCAAAGATGTTACAAAGACATATTCCCTGACCTAAGCTCCAATTTAGGAATACATACATAGGTCTAAATCTCCCCCTCCCTTTACCCCCATGTCTAGGCTCAACACACTTTTAATTAATACTCAAAAAGTGTGTAAAGATGGTGAAGGTAGAGTTTAGAGAAATTGTACTTAGAGTTGTGTGGCGGAAGAGTGATAATCTGTTTAGGATTTTAAAAAAACACATTAAATCCTCCCAGGATTCGATTGCGGACCTTGCTGTAAATAGCAAATCAGACTTTGGGAACTTGACGTTCAGTCTGAATACCCAATGATGCGTATGATGAGTCCCACTATAGCATTTTTTAAATTATTTTAAATTAAACCAATATGTATTTTCAGATTACATTCTGATGGAGAAATTGTGTAAAGATAAAAATTTACGAAAGAACAGGGATTTGAACCCTGGTCATTCGACTCTACTCGCTAACTTCTGTACCTATTGAACTATCTGGGATCTCCTTGCCAGTTCCATAACCCAAAACCCAAACAAACATCTAAGCGTACTGGTGTAGATAAAAACATTAAATACCAACAATTGTTACAAGTAGACCCTAATTACGTATTATGTAAATGACAATGTAGGTATCTGATGGCTTGGCGGTCTAGGGATAAGGTGTCGGGCATCTGAGCTGGGGTCCAGGGTTCAATCCTCGGTCCCAGTACAGATTTATCTGATTGCCAAACCCTTCTTTCACCTCTGACAAGACGTGTATTAATCACAACTTGTGAATGTGTGGAGTGCCAGGCCTCCACCGTGGTTCGGATTCCACGTTAAACTGTAGGTCCTCGATTTCATCTCACAATCACCCTACATTACACATTAGCTTAAGTGCGTATAACCCGTACGGGTAGGAAGATGTGGCGCTAATAATAATAATAATAAAGGTAGTTCATTAGTGTAATTTGCGATTTTGATTGTATTTGCATTATACTAATATTACCAATGTATTGTTGTTATTTTTCATTATGTATCGTAAGTAATAATTCAGTGATTAAAAAATGAGTATAGGCTAATTATTGATCCAATAAAATGTTATTGAATAAATCAACATTAGCCTTTTATATCATGTTTTAATGTAAAAATGTATGCATACTAATAACATTGTATTTACTCTTAAATAATAAATACATTTTTATCAATGAATACATATTATTAATTTTGTAATTTAATGCATACTCGCAGTTCTGGTATGGTATAGATTCAAGGAGACTTTAGGCTATTACTTCATTACATATTTATTCTTAGCACCGCGTCTTAATATATAATTTTTACTATTGTGTATCACTTGTCTACTCTATATACCTATTTAAATGCACTAATAGGGTATAGGAAATAGTAAAATTAAAATGCAGTGACATTGTAACCACATTTGCGCGGAGGTAGAGTGGGAAACATAAAAAAAACACTTTGCAGATACACACCCGGGCAGGATTTGATGCCTGACCTCCCTATCATTGGCAAACCAGACCATACCCCAATTTGATTACGAATGAACATATCTGAGGGTTAGAAAACTTTCAATTCGTGTATGCTTTGGCCAGGATGATTTTCAATGAAAGACCAAACCAGTTGACAAATGCATTGCTTTATATTTGTGACAATCTTAGGTACTCTCCCCTAATAGCTCTCATCTCGTCAAGGCTATGTACAAGTTTATATCTTTAACTCTGTTTAGACCCTACCCCCCACCCCTCACCAATACAGAGGTGATTGCTAGGTTTCAGAGGATTATAGCTTTGTTTTGTTTGCTTGATAGCTCTGTCACAATCTTTGGATTGGTGAGGGGAAGGGGGGGTTGGCTATAAAGTGCTGCTAATTCTGGCGACACTGTGGGCTGACTGAGCCGCCGAAGACAAAATATAACTCAATTGGTTTCTTATAATACAGTAAATTAGGGGCTGGCGCTGGTGTGACTCTTCACTTCCAGAGACCATTGACCATGCATTTAAATAATAAATATATGTTACCAGTTGTTATTTACATAACCATTTAAACAATTTCTTCAGAAAAACCATTTAGGGCCATGTTGACGTCATTGACGTTGATTTCAAAGTCAGGTGTTTTATTCAGGTACTTTAATACACGTTTCACTGCATTCCTGTGGATGTTGCCAAAGTTTGTTTGAAATCTGTCTAGCAGTTTGATGACAAACATAATGTCCGGACGTGTAGTAATTGCTGCAAATATTAGTGAGCCGATGGCTTCATGATATGGCAACTTATCTTCAACACTGTCATATTTTACTTCAACAGTCAGTACAATATGCGGATCAACTTGCCTACTATTAGTTTTCACATCTTCCAAATTAAATCTCTTGAGAAATCTATCTATGTAGCTTTTGCAGTGAATCAAGATTGATCCATCTTTTGCATCTCTTCTTATCTCCATTCCACCATAATATCCTGGCTCACTGACAGTTCGAAGGCAAGTTTAAACTCATTTATCACCCTCGTTATCGTCTGTTGAAATTAAACAATCCTCCATATAAATGATGAGAATAACTGAGTTGTTCCCGAAGTCACCCCTATAAACACATTTGTCAGCTTGACATTACTGGAAACAAAATTCTTGTATGAAGTTGTCGAACTTCCTTTTCCAACAGCGTGTAACTTGTCTAAGCCCATAGATAGACTTCTTCAATTTTCATACCAGGTTTGTGGGTTCCATCACTCCATCAGGTAGGTCCATATAGACCTCGTCTTCCAATTCACCGTGAAAAAATTCTGTATTTACATCAAACTAGGAAATCTTCATGTTTCTTTTTACAGCCAAGGAAAGTAAGACACGGATTGTATCAAATATTGTCGTTGGAGCATAAGTTTCTGAGAAATAAACTCCTACAACTTGTGAAAATTCCTTAGAAACGAGTCTTGCTTTGTAACATTGGATTTACCCATCAGGATGCCTTTTCACCTTAAACGCCCAATTTGATACACTACACTCTTCTTCTCAAGAGGTAGAGGTACTAGCTCATATGTGTTAGTTTTCCTTAGAGCACTAAGTTCTTCATCAATTGCCACGTTCAATATATATTTGCATCAGGACTACAAAATGCATCGTTGAAAGCCAGTGGTATATAAGCTTTAACAAGGTTAACTTTGTAGCGCCTGGAAGGATGCAATGTTTCTCGAGAGCACAATACCCGTATGTCAGGTTCTTGTAGTTTGTCATCTATATCTTCTATGTGAGGATCGTGATCTTTGACATGTTGAAGATTCTCATTCTGCTCCAGTTCACTGCAGCTTTCCATATTTTGACTTTCTTGAAAATCAAAACTGCGTTTCTTATAGAAAGGCTTACATCAGCACTTTGACTAAAAAATGACGTTCCAAGATATTGTAATTTTATTTGCCACTGGGTCAAACAGTTTGTAATTTGTAGAGTCTTCATCATAACCCCCCTAACCCCCCCCCCCTTCCCACAAAGGTTTTTTTTCCTTTTGGCTCCAACTTGGTACATCTTTCCTTCAGTACAAGCACAAATGCTTCACTGCCAAACACTTTGATGTGCTCGAGTGTAGGTTTGCTGCTATGAAAAATTTCGGATGGTGTGGAACTCTGAGATTGAGATGTGGGAGTCTTATTTAATATTTGGCCTGCCATATTAATGATACACTGATCCTTGTGCTGAGAGAGAGAGAGAGAGATACTTTCGATATAATATCAACCATAATAAACGTCTAGGACCCTGCGTTTCTAAACACATTTCAATAACGACCATATAAATTATTCCCTAACATTGTGGGAACATGCCAATTTTGGTTGGTAGCTTGAATTTAGCCATGACATGCTAGTAACTGCCGAAATATTGCTTCCATTAGGTATCTAATACGAATATTAATTCACCTATTGAACGCAATTGAACCCAGTGAGTGGTATTACTAGTTAAGACTAATAGTTTAGACAACAGCCAATTTTAACCAACAAGGTTAGGTTCGTTAGCAAATACCTTTATAATCCAACATAAAAATAATATGGGAACCCCTTCATCAATACGTAGGACTTGACCAAATCTAATCAAAATCCCTTATGTCAAACTTTACTCTCGCCAGATCTTTCTTGGGATAACAAACTGTCAGTTCAAATCATACACTGCTGTCATCTGTTACCCACCCCATGCAGCTTAAAAATGTTGTCATTAAGATAGCATGATCCGCAACCAAATTATCTTCTTAGGCTTACCTACTTTTTTGTATGGGGAAATCTTTGGTTTATCCTATTATTTTCAACCGTTAGATTTTCAAACTTTTAATTTTTTTAAACGAGTTTTTGGAAGTGGTAATAAACAGCTTCAAAATTACATCCAACAAAAGTAATGTTAGACGAGAAATTGTACCGGAAATTTATATCACATTTTGATCTTAAATGTTTTCCAGTTGAGGATGTCTAAATCAGTGACAAGGTAAAAGTTTTTAAGTCAATATGATTAATATCATCAGAAAAAGATAATTCAACTTATAAATCGTCTTTATTGGGTGAAACAGTAATATTAACATTTACATGAAAGCAAAGCATATCACATTTAGCAGTAATCTAACCCATTGGAAACATCACGGTCTGAGAGGTATTGTCATTACGTGCAACAACTGCATACATTCAAGATTGTTAAGGAGCAAAACAAATTGTATATCACACAAGAGTTAAAATTATTCCATATTAAAAAACAACAACGGGAAAGGCAGCCCCATCATCAACGGTTTTCAGCCTATACCCTTACACCATTCTGCTTGCTTCAATTCTTCTCCCCTCACTTGCATACTTTCTTTTATCTGTTCCTCCCATATATTTCTTAACCTACCTTGTGGTCTTTTCCCTACATACTTAATTTCCATAATTTTCTTTGGCATCTTCTCCTTCTCCAGCCTAATTACATGCCCATACTATCTCAGTCTTGCTTGCTCTACTATCTCATCTACTTCTTGTACTCCCATTCTTTCCTAGATAACCGTGTTTTTCCTCATGACAGATCACATACCCCTCAAAAAACTTCATTCCCATTGTCTCCACTTTCCTAGTACCGTAACTCTTAAAATGTCTATGTTTCTGGTGCATGTGTGACAATGGGTACAAAGTGCACCCTGTACACACTTACTTACACTTCAAGGATCAAAGGGACTTCTTTTTTCTACAACAGGTCTCTTACACGCCTATAGAACATCTCTCCTTTATGTCCTCTACTCATTATATCCTATATACTTCTACTTTTCACTTCAATCATGCTTCCAAGATATTTTACGTTCTGTACTTTTCTCAGCTATAATCCATAGATTTACTAGGCCTTATACCCTTCCTTGTATTACCATCACTTCACCATGCTAAATTTCATTACACTTTCTTTCACTTCTTCATTCCATTNTATTTTACTCTTTTTCTCCCCTCCCCTTCCCTCCCCTGCTTCCCCTTTTTTTTCCCCCCCCCCCCCCATATTATCAAGCCATCAGCAAAAATCATCGCTTTCATTCTGTCCTCCCACTTTATTCATGACCATTACCATTACAAATAATAGTGGTGAGAAGGCACTTCCCTGCCACAGTAAATTTTTATATGGAACAACTCTATCCTCCCACTCTACGTCTTAACAAAACTCTGTTTATTCTCATACATGCTTTTCACTTTCATCACAACTCCTCTTACCACTTTGGCCTCCTCCATCGCTTGCAAAACTTTGTTTATATCCACGCTATCATACGCCTTCTTCACATCCATAAATACCATTACCAAGTCTTTCCCAAATTCAATACCTTCTTTTCATCTGCTGTCATATGGCAAAGAACAAGTCTATTGTAGAATTCTGTTTCCCTAAATCTATGCGTTTCCTCTCGCCACCTTTTTAAAATTGTATTTCTTATTCTTTTCCCCCACTATATTTTCATATAATTTTGTAGAGTGGTACATAAGCACTATCCTCCTATAATATGTACAACTCTCCCTGTCTTCTTTCTTGAATTATTTATTCCTATATGATATTGAAAGCAAAACCAATTTCAGGTTTAGTTTTAGCCGAGTGGATCAAAGTGTCATGCGAGGGTTGGTTTTCAAACCATGGACGTGAAATTGAGTTTCATCAAGTACTCGTTGACACGCAACATATTGATATAAAACTTCAACTTTATATTGAATGCTTATATCAATAAGTTGGGGTAACATGTGTGATATATTACAAAATTATTATTATTAGCACCGCGTCTTACTACCCGTTCGGGTTATACGCACTTACGCTAATGTGTAATGGTAGGGTGATTGTGAGATGAAATGGAGGACCTACAGTTTAACGTGGAATCCGAACCACGGTGGAGGCCTGGCATTCCCCACATTCACAAGATGTCTTGTCAAAGGTGAAGGAAGGGTTTGGTAATCAGATAATTGTATGCCGGGACCGGGGTATATTACAAAAGAATAACATTAATTATGATACACAATCCCTCCCAAAGAGACTCCGCCTTCACTGCCCGCAAACATATTCCCGATCGAATGAAAAGCGTGCGCCAGAAATTAGCGTTGTGGGTCATGCCATATGACGCCACTGATACTTCGTGACCAAGCCCCGAGACTTGTGTGGAAGAGGGTATAACCTTTTAGGCCTGCGCCATGTATTCCATCAGGTCAATGCATGACCATGTTCTTCTTCCCTTTCCCTCCATCCGTCTCAGGGATCACTTGGTGGTTTTCTTAGACTATATAGTGACAAGTTTCGTCTATATTATGGCTCAATATACCACCAGCTTCAGTGAAGTTGGGAAGCAATACCCACGGCAGATTTGTTCTGTATATATTCAAAATTCTTTCGGCTTAAATCTTTATTTACTTATTTTCCAAAATTATATTTTGGACCTAAATATAGATTAAATTGTTGCTGGTAAATATATAATAGACTCTTTTATTATTGTGTTTAATTTTTTAAGGTCACTTTGATAACCTAACATTTAATTGCTTGTTTGTCATTAGTTGTTGTTTAAGGGCCATGTTTAATAACTTTTCTGCCTCCAGGCCGCTAGTCTTGTACTCAATTGTACTTTGTGTTAAGGCCGCTAGTTGGCATATTCAATTATTCTTGATTCGAGACATGCTTTCTCTAGACCACAAGATGGCTAGGTTATATTTAGTCATAAATGAAACTATCTCCGGGCCACTAAATCGCATGGTCTGTTTTTCTTTACTTAGTCTCTTGGTCAATAGGGGGCTCTGACAAATATTTGTTGTAAATGTGAAGCCATAACTTTTAAGTGTTGATATATTCTTAGCATAATTTTTAATAGACCAATGTTGCTGTATTAGTTTACTTGCTTTTTGAGGGTTTTTAAAGGTCATCTGTGACTTAGTGAAAAAGAAAATTTTGGGTCCTGTTCTGGGCTATACTTCAAGATTAAGTCTTTTCTGGGCCAATGTCTGCTCCCTACTTCTACACACATTGACTTTGTATTTCTATATTTATCAATTGTCTTTTATTTAATAAATGTAAAATCTTTGTTACCGTACTTGTTGCCTTTTATTTTTTTGTGGATGTATTTTTGGGCTGGGCGTTACATAGTCAGTAAATACAATCATTTATAATATTTTAAGTTTAAATACAATCTTAGGGTTTCACATTTATATTGGTATGATTTTTGAGGCAATTGGAGGATATATAAAACATAATTACATTTAATTTACAGATATAGGTCTAAGTGAATTAAAAATTCTTATAAATAAAACAATATTGTACACAAAATAAAAGTTATCATGAAATCGACTAGAAATTATTTTTATTTTATAAATTATTTAGGATACACTCTTTTCTTTCATTTTAGAAAGGAAAAATGGCGCCAAATGGCTATTATAATTAAAATATTGAAAGTAGGATAGAACGGTAATGCCTACACACTTACTAGGTAACTGTAGGCCTCTAAGTTCACAATTAAAAACATAATTATGAAGTTTTTGGGGTACATAAGTTCCCTTCTTCAGCACAAGAAAATAAAACACCAACGGAACTACGGCAGCATGGCTAGATGTAGCTCATGATCACTTAGATACTGTTGTTGCCTGTTTCTTGATCAAGAGTATCTAAGTGACCATGATCTAACTCTAGCCATATTGCCGTAGTCCAGTTGGTGGTTTATTATCTTCTGTTAAAAAGGGGGATTGATGAACCCTGACAATTTTATAATGTGTTTTATTGCGTTTTTGTCAGCTCTGAGGCCTACAGTTTCTGGTAAGTGTATGCCTTGCACTTCTATCCTCTGTTTACTTTAGAGAAACATAATTTTACAAAGGGTAAAAGGTACAAGAAAGAGGTGTTTAGTCTTAATGAAGTTGTATCATACACTTCATACTCTCAGCTTATAAGTTTAGATAGAACTAAACATAGCCTGAGGAATTTTATTGAAGAGGCAACCATTATCTCTTTGTTAATTAAAATCGGTGTTAACTGTGTTGTTGATCTTATAAGACAAATTTTGTTTGTGCATTTTATTTGTCACTCTTTCCTGTACCTTGTTCCCCATAAAAGAATATTTTTTTCTTTATGTCAATATATATGCTGATAACTCTTCTCTTTTAATTATATAATATTTGTTTGGCCTGGTGAATTACTTGAAGGCTGTGTTGACTTATTCATCATCGTGGCCATCTAGTAACAAAAATAGGGTCATACACAAAGTTAAATATTGGTGCAATAAGTTGAGTTTTAAATGTTTAAATAATCTAACAATTACTTTATTCATAAATAAACAATGGGGGTTATTCAGCCATATTATATTCATTTAGAGTGAAGCTGACTTTTAACAAAATTCACAAGGCATCCTAGTTTGTTTTTAGTTGTTTAAAATTAACCTGGTAGAATTGGGCTTAAATGTTAGAAGAAACACCCTTTAAATAAATAAATAGCCGAATTATGTGAATGAAATTTTCTGGCAAATTATGGGCCCTTTACTAATTGTAGTTCTACATCAGACCTGTGCGGTATTTTAAGGAATTAATCATTTTGTACTCAAATTCAAAATAATTATCTTTTGTTTAACCCGCAAGAGGAATTCCATAACATCGCATCACATAGGATTCTAACAACATTCATAAGAAATTATTTTCTTGGGTGTATTAGCTTAAGTATTTGTTAATAGTAGAGAAGAAGTCTGACACTTTAGCTCAGTCGGTTGTGTCTACCTACTGAACAAAGGGTCCTAGGTTCAATTCTCAGTATGACCAAAAATTTATTATTGATGAAAATATGGGTGTACCCTTTCACATTGATAACTTAACAGCCAAGAACTGGATGTTGTTTGTGTCCTAGACCCAGGTCATAAGCTGGACACAGTAAAAAAAAAGAAGTTGTGAGGGGAAAATGCAATACTGTCTGTATAGGAAACTAGAGCAAGATGTTATGGACACATAACAAGGATGGAAAAGGAAATAATCACAATGAGAATGGTAGAACAGATGTAAAAAAAAGCGCAAGAAGCCAAAAAATGGATGGAAACTGCAGGTAATAACAAGTGTGGGTTTTTGAAAGAAGAAGAGTGAACGGCAGTAGAGGATGTAGAATGATGGTAGGACAGAGGAATCCCAAGGGGAGTGATGGAGCAGAAGTATGTATGAGAAAGACAGTGAGAGACCAAGAAAGAAATGAGAAGAGCAAGAAGCAAGTGTGTGAGTGAGAGGAGAATAAGAGATAACAGTAAGTATGTATGAGAAAGACAGTGAGAGACCAAGAAAGAAATGAGAGGAGCAAGAAGCAAGTGTGTGAGTGAGAGGAGAATAAGAGATAACAGTAAAGGATGAAGCATGGAAAAAGGACTGTGTAAATTAGAGAATGACCCGACCAAAGGCTGTAAGTAATATATGACAATGGTGATGACTGTCTACTCAATGAAAAGCTGTCAATACTTACATTGTCAATTAGTTGCTTCCTAAAGAAATTTGATGTCATATTAGTTATGGAACTGCTTACTTTCTCTCCATGTCCAACTTTACATTTTATATAGCCATACAAATTAGCACCATTCAGAACAAGCGCGATACACACCAACAACTGAAAAAAACCCCACATCAAGCCACAAGTTATTTCCGTAATTAAAGAATAATAATGTTTTATATTTGGTTTGTAACATACAAGCAATATTATTTCTAATTATTAGGGATTCATAGGAGCAATCCTAATAAAAAAAAACATAGTTTTATGATAATTATCATGTTGCGTCATTACTGCAACACCTTTTACATTTACTTGTAATGCATACATACCAGCCACTTGAACTTGAATCCAAAGAGAGCAATCAAGAATAAAATCGACCACATGATCGGACAGAGTACCAGCGCCAACCAGAAGATTTGAGCTTCGTAGGCATTAACTCGGTTCTGCAAGTTACCCTGCGGGGAAGGGTTACATGACAACTTGGAACATAAAGTATCAACTTGACATGACAAACACACAAATGACGCCAAAATCAAGTGGAAGAGTAAAGCATCAAAACACTTATTTTGTCCATACTATATTTTAGTTCTCCAAATCTTTGTAATAACAACACTATCACTGCCTTTAAATTCGTAAGGCAGATGTTAACCTCTCAATTTAAATTTTATACTTTTTACTTCATAACATATCTGAACTTAAAATATTGTTTTATTCTTACTTTATTGTGTGTGTGTGTGTGTGTGTGTATATATAAATGTTTTTGTAACACATTTTTTAATGTGTAATACATTTATTTTAGACTTTTCATCAACTTGGGTTTAGCCCAGTTGATAATGCATTATTAATTTTATGTTAAATATTCTTGTTTGACAATATGATTTTCACCAGAAGTAAATCCTAATCATACATTTTGACTTGTAGTCTCACTTAATACATCTACAAACTTATTAACGGTTTAATTTATTAAAGTAAATTCTTTGTATGTATTTCTAGAGCAAGTCTTAACTTTTAATTATAACCACTCCTTACTTTAAACTATCTTTAGAATGTTTTCTAAAATGTTACTTGAAAGAGTATTTAATACAATTGAAACTATTTTATACTTAAATAGGCATATTTTCACCTTAAAATTTCCTTAAGAAAACAAAAAAGTCATTTGGAGTGTAGATATAAACACTATTTAAATTTGCACAAAGAGAATATGTACACATTTGTTATGTGTGTTAGGAGAAGAGGTAAAAAGTTGGGGGGAGGATTAACAATAAAAAATTACTTGTGTTAAAGTTCCAATTCCAACCTTTCTTGCTTCAAAGACCCAGTGTGAAGTTCCTTCATCATCGACATAGTTCCACCAGCGTAGCCCAACTAAAAGTCTCCCTGAAAAGAAAAACAAACATAGTTTCAAACAATTTATTTTATAGTTATTTATTAAATGAATAGTTGCCTAATAGCTTAGAATTAAATAAAAAGTGTGGAATAACTCTAGATTAATTTAATGTAAGTGATAGGAAAGGAAGCTAACCCGAAAGGTTGGTTAGGTGAGAACTTGATATAAGAAATACACTTTTCTCTTCCCACTTACACCTTTGTATCACTTTCACACATACCGGTAGCGTATTATTTTTAAATCTTTAGAAATATTCCCTTTTCATAATATGAAAGACATAAAAACACAAAACAACAATGCAAGTTTTAGTTAATTTTACTATTATAGTGAAATCTACCTTAATGAACACCTCTGAATAGCAAACAGTTTAAATTTCCCCAGCAAAATAACACTGACTATTATGGTGAAATAATTTCCCTATAATTAAATCAGACACTGCTAGATAAGCTTATTTATGCATAATAATTTTCAAATACCAGATAAAAATTAAAACCATTAGTCCATGCTCAGTATTTTATTGTGGAAATGTTAGAAATGCCACCATCTCACGTGAAGTGTAAAGTTTCTAGAATAGCCCGAGTAGTAATGACTATGGTACTTCAAGGTCATACCTCCCAGATCTGAGCCATCAGTGGTAAGTCCCAGCAGTTTAGTCTGTGTTTGTGTGCACATGTACATTACAGAAAGTCTACTGTTCACATTTAGTTTTATTTATGTATTAGATCATTGTAGTTAATATTTATATTATATAGGTTCATTCAGATTAAAATGTGTTAGAATGTTTTTTTAAATACATTAAATTATTTTTCCAAATGGAGAACACGTCTTAATAACATACATTTTTTGATCTCAGAAGGTGTCCGCTAAAAGAGATTTCAATGGATACCTAAACGTTTGAAAATATATTGTTCTAATTTTTTTCCCTCTGTGTTATTTTGCTTTTTTAATCATTTTTTTTTATGAAAATTGAATATTTCCAAAAGATAAAAAATAATGTGTAATGTGTGTGAAACTGATAAGATGGAAGTGTGAAGAGTTTATAATATATAGTTACTATAATACAATTTTACTTATTCCATTTATTGGTGGTAATTGAAGATATCAATAATACATTGCCAGAGAGGTTTATCGATTTTCAAATATGTTGTGGATTTTTGCCACAATCAATATTTTTGAAAAACAATGAAAATTTTAATAATGAACTTGATATAATAGTAAGGAAATTTTAATTAAATTAAATGGGTAAGAATTTATTTATATATATAATTGAGATGAAATAAATAGATAGGTGTAGAGTATCTAAAACATTATTATAGTAAAGTTGGAGTTAACACATTTTTATAGTTCTTGAAAGAATTTTATGTTTTTTCAATTGTATGTGTTTATAATTCATAACACTGTATATTACTCCAAGTATCAAACGTAATGAGAACATATTACTATATTATTTGTGTTATTTTATAGGTAATGGTAATATATATCAAGTGACAGCTGCAGATAACATGACTTGATGTAAGAATCTATTAAAATTATTTTTCTAACTATCAGATATTGTTCTTCCTACCAAAATTGGGGTAACTAGAGTTGTCAGATAAGGTTCTTATAATGAAAATTGGACTGTATATCTCTCTTTACTCATTTGCAGACAATTTCTTTCTAAACCAATTTAATAACAATAATGTGATAGTTTTTATGACTTATCATCCCTTCCTAGCTGATACATAATTTGTACAAACCTGTAATGTTTTTGACTGTCCAGAAGTCCATTGACAGCAATAGAATAATTGTGACAAAACTAGCAATGAAACTATTGCTGAACCACCCACACAACAAATACGCTAGAAGAGCAGACCCTCGAAATGCCAGATGGAAGAATGTCACATATGGATGCCTAGAAAAAATATACATACACAATCAAACCTTCCAAATAGACATGCAAGTGTTTAACCTTACTAACTCAATTACTTGGGCTACTATTTAATTTCAAACACCATTTATATTTTATTTTCTAGTACAGGTGTACCTCACTTTAAGGCGCTTTGCTAATATGGCGTTTTAAGATTAACAATACAGTTAATATATTTATTTATACATCTTTTTTTAGGCACGCTATTGCACACTTAATAAATTGTGGTGTAAATATGTTTTTAGGCTTTTGTATGCACTGGCAAGTGAAAAAAAAAGGCTATAATTTGTTTTACAGCAGTGTTCTGGAACCTAACCCACTATATTAGCAAGGTACGATTGTATTTGACACTCAAAAATTGAAATATGAAAATTTATTTTAAAAAGATTATCGAGGACACTCGATGGCCAATTTACAATTTTGGCAATTACAGGCCCAACATTTTATTTTGTTTATTCTGTAAGAGGATGTATTTTCTCTTCTTCTAAATGTGGTAGGGCCTACTTCTTAAAATAAAGACAAATTAATTTTGCTGCCACTGGTATAGTCATAACGACAAAGTGGAACCTGAGAAATGTACACTGTATTGCACCTTATTTGTACTACCTTGAAACCTGGTCTAATCTAAGTACATATCTGTTTCAAAGAGCAATAAAATGAATATAGTAATGTTTACGTGTTACTCAATTTGTTCAGCTAATGAGTTATAAAAAATTGTGTCTTCAAAATCAAAACAAAAAGTTGTAACTGAACCTTTCAATATGAATGTTAACATAACACAAATTTGGAATCACTAAAGTAGCCTAGTGATCAGTATTAAAATATAAACCAAGTGTTTTTATTGTAATTAACTTGGTTACATTCACTAAGAACATTTCAGGATTCAAGTTTAATAAAATAGAGAAAATGGTAAAAAATATAAATTGCATGAATAGGGAAAGAATAAGACAAATGCCAGCTTTACTAGTGGAGTCGTAAATGACAATCATTTTAGACAAACTTAAAGTGGAGAGAACAACAACAATTAGAAAGTAAATAATGAAAATACTTGCACTAATGATTTGTTTCTGTTAACATTTTCTTCTTCTCCAAAAGCCAAGGTGTCATCATCGTGCAACAATGGTGCCTGAAAAGTTAAAATTTAATTAGCTACTTGATAAATTCTTTTATTTTGGTATTCACCTTATACTAATTAGGTATGATTAGTTTTACTATTCCGAAGGTAAAAAATAAAACATGCTGGGCACGCAAACTAGATGACAGTTTCATATAATCTGGTTTTTCAGTGAAAGAGAGGTCAGATTCAAATCCCGTTCTGGTATATTGAGGGTGGTTTTTTTCCTAAATAGTTTTCTGCTCTCCCTCCATTTAAATGAGGGTACATTTTTTTAAATATACATTTCTAATTCCATATTAAGTTTCAAATTATGGTTGATAGATTAAGTTTAAATATCTGAACTGAACTACACAAAAATATATTTTTGGTCAAAGATCTATTTATATATCTACTTAATCATAGCCTATACTGTATAGTAATCCTTGATCAAAAGAGTATAGGTAAGGCATTCTTTCGGAAAAAGCGCTTATAATGGAAAAAACAACAACCTTACAGTGTTAATAATCAAAAACCATAAGTGTAGCCTACTTCACATGTCAATATTATAATTATTGGTCATTTACTCTCACAATAATTACATGAAACTAGTAAGCGGAATAAAATTCCTAATTTTCACTATGCCACTTTCATTATTAACACAATGTCTAATTAACATAAAAAAGTTTTATCACTTTTAATTCCTACAACAATAATAAAGGTAAATAGATAATAGCAATATTACTTGCTTCATTGGTTGCAAGGTCTAAGGTGTCACACTCACAATTTAGACTATAGAATGCCAACCATTGAACTTGGGGTTTGAATCTTGGTCAGGTGCACTGAAGGTGGTTTTTCCTAAGTGGTTTTCCACTCTCCCTCTGCGCGAATGTGGGAACACTTCCTTTAAATGAAATCTACTTTATCACCAACTCATTTTAATTAGTACACATATATGTATAACCTTAACCCTGTGTTTAAAAATGTAAAATTGTTTGTAGTTTTCCTAAAATTAGAAATTTAAAATTATAACAATATATAGTAAATATATAATTTTATTGCCATAAGTTTTTATGCTTTAGGACCAATATTTGTAATTTTGATTGACAAATTTATTCAAGTACAAATTCACGGTGCTAAAGAAGCTTCCCACTGTAATCTGTATTGGGTCATTTTATTATTTGCATTAAATTTGTTATTAAACTTACTAATTAATATAGGCCTACTTTAGCCATTTATGAAGAAGTCAAAGTAGAAGGCTTGGCATACTAACTCCACAGCCCTGACTTCTATGCATCAACAAAATGTTATTTGCTAAAATATTATGCCCTAACATCCTGTATTAGTCACTATTTCCAAATAAATACACTTTTTTTTAAAAGTGCCTAAATATGCCTATATAGATAGTTTTAAGTGGATGAACATTTAATCAAGCAATACGTTTGAATATTATCCCGTGACTTAGGTTCAGTACATACAATCTACGGGTGGGCACCATTACATCGCGTTTTGGGAACAAATACATTGCAGGTCCATCACGTCGCATTTCCCCCACCTATCTATACACAGCTAACCC